>BPLR01008598.1:0-32480 GCA_021605095.1 Caerostris extrusa | reverse complement strand
TAAGAAAAGTAATTTTCAATGTAGAAATTACTGTGTTAGTAGATTCCAAATCTTATATGAAGATTTTCTTTTTTTCTAAGTAAATAAAATGTCTGACCATAATATTTTTTTATTCCTTCCAAGATAATGTTCCAACAACATTTAGAATTTAAAAGTGGGTGCTAACAGAATAGAGAACAACAGCCTCTGTCCTTTTAACCGGCACTTAAATCCTGCTCTCTATTCTCCAATTTCCCAAAAGAGATAATGTCCCCTGGTGCCTGAAGAAATTAGAAAATCTTCTTCAAAGAGAATTAGAAAATCTTCTTCATTAGAAATCTTTCACAGAAAATTAGAGGCACCAGAAAAGCCGTATTTAGTGAGAGGGTTACAGTTTTAAAGACAATTAATTAGCTCAGAGCATTTAAAAAAGGTAATTTTCATTGTATATTTTCATCTTAAATGAAGATTTTATTGTTTTTTATAAGTAAATTAAATACGTCACGATAATATTTTTTTATTCCTTCTAAGACAATGTTCCAACAACATTTAGAAACTTAAAAGTGGGTGCCAACAGTCCAGAGAGCAACAGCCTCTGTCCTTTTCTGAACACTTAAATCTTGCTCTCTATTCTCTAAATCTCTATTTCCCAAAAGAGATAATGTGTCCTGGTGCCCAAAAACTCTTTCAGAGAAAATGAGTTGCACCAGTGAAATCATTATTTAGAGAATAGGGTTACGGTTTTGAAAATTAATTAGCACAGAATTTTTGTAAAAATAGTAATATTCAATGTAAAAAATTACTATATTAGTAGATTCCAAATGTTATATGAAGAATTTCTATTTAAATTTAATGTCACGCGATAATATTTATTAATTCCTTTTCCAAGACAATGTTCCAACAAAACGTTTGGAACTTAAAAGTGGGTGCTGACAATCCAGAGAGCAACAGCCTCTGTCCTTTTAACCGGCACTTAATTCCTGCTCTCTATTCTCCAATTTCCCAAAAGAGATAATGTCCCCTGGTGCCTGAAGAACTCTTTCAGAGAAAATTAGAGGCGCCAGAGAAAAGCCGTATTTAGCGAGTGGGTGTATGAGGTCTCAGTTAAATATTTGATGGCAGGGGTAGAAAAGCATGGGCGTTGTTTCCAGATCGAACCCTATGGGTGCAAGGGGGCCTTCTTCGACAATCGATTGGAAAATCGCGTGCACGAACAGGGTGGGCCTCTCCAGGGCTTTTGGTCAGTCGAGGGAAAAATTGAATACATTAGAACGGAACAGCAGACGACTGGCGCTATTTTCGGTGACGGCATGATGATTTCAGGGGGAGGTAGGAAATTGGTTGGGGAGGTGGCCATGGCAACCGAAAGGCATTAACCAGATCAAAGACTGTTCTCTTGGATTAATTAAATTAAAGGGTGGTTATTTCATTATGTTAGAATAGGAATTTTAGAAAGGATTATTATATTATGTTAAATAAGTGGCCTTTTTTTTTTTTTTTCTTTACAAAGGAAGCTTTACTTTTTTTTTTTCTTTAACTTAATCCAAATCATTTAATGTTTTTCTCTTTCTTACCATTACCTTCGTTAGAATCATCAAGGAAAAATAATCGTTTAATTTAATCAGAGGTACAGAAAAATGTAATTCATATTGAAAAGTAATAGAAATGCTTAAAAATGAAGTCAGTATTAATTTATTTTTACGTTGGTATATTAAAAACATATAAGAGCCGTTCATTCACATGGTATGCAACATTTTAATAATATATTTCTCACAATGGTATGTGTGGTATTTCACATTTCTGATAAAAAATTATACATTAATAAAGGAAGAAATATATTATAGTGTGTAACTAAGAGAAACAAATCTTAAAATATATTTTTACATGTTGCCTTTAGTGAATGAACATATTTTTAAAGTTTGGTTTATTGCTCTACGGTCATTTTGAGCACACTTTGGGCTAATTAGACCGTGACCTACAGTAAAATGTGGGATTCCGCATCATTAACAAACATCCATGCAAATGGCAGGATTCGAACCTGGAGACTGTGGTGCCAACTGCCAGAGCGCTAGCCAATTGGACACTGGGACGCATTTATTTAGAGATTTAAAGACATTATTCACAATTAAAAACACTAAGGTAGAGTACTATAACGGATTTTCCCTCACAAAAAAATAGAAGTCCTGTATAGTGAAGCGGCGCCATTGCTAGCGGCCGCTATCGTGAGGACTTTTGACTTGTTCTAACTTTGATAATTATATTTTTAAATCTATAGACACGATAACAACAACAAAAAAAATAATAATGATAATTGCAGAAAAATATTTTAAAGGCCTTTGTTGTTTTCCTTACAAATGCTGTATAAAATAATATTTAATTTATTTCTAAAATTATTGCAAAAATTTTCCTATTTCAAGAACAGCTTAAATTTACGGAAAAAAAAAATTTACTTTTATATTTTTGCATTTCTTTATTATTATATATATACAGAGATAGTTTAGATAAATTCCATTTAAATTCACTCCCAGATGAACACCAATCATCAATCAAATCATAAAAAGGTTTCAAATTATTTTTCTTTAAAAGAATTATCTGTTTAAAATCTTCCACTAATAGTATGCTATGACAGCAAGGGTAGAAATATTTTTTTTTTTTTTTTTTTTTTTTTTTTTTTTTTTTTTTTGTTATAACATTGTATCATTTATATGTTTCAAAAGAGAAATCACAAAAGTCAAAACAAACACGAAAAAGAGAAAAGAAAAAAGAAGAAAAATAAAGAAGAATCCGGTCATAATAACAGTGGATTCATTGCGGATAACCATCAATCAAATTCAAGAAAAGGGACAAATTCCACCACATTGTCAAAGATGAATGAGGATTGAGAGAGCCTTACACAAAACAAACATTTTTTTCTGCTGACGACTTATTATTTTTGGAGTTTTTCCTAACCATTATGTTTATCTTCTTTTTAACTTATCAATGCCTACAGATTTTCAAGCTAGTGCTCATGCTATTGCCATTTTTTTTTTTTTTTTTTTTTTCATTTATCTAGAAGAAAATAAAAATTTCACTTGAAACTTATCATGTAATTTAGTAGTAATAAATTCTTTTTGCATATATATATATATATATATATATATATATATATTTTCGTATTGAACTGCTAATACAATGAGTTTTAATGTACGTGGTATTTGAATATATTTATACAAAATTACTAATGCTTTATACTTTATGCCTGATAAATATTAAAGTATAAAAATATTCCATTCCAGCCTTGAAACTATAAAAAATATTCCACTTAGCTATCATGTAAAAACTAAACAGAAATCTGGGTATGAATTTTAATTTAAAATGAACGTTTCTATAATCCAGTTGATAAAAATGTCGAAGAAATATATTGCCACACCCGAGTAGTGACTCAATGGTTACGCTCAAAAGTAAAGCATACAAAAAGTTGATGGTTTGAATCTTCCAGTGGCGCGTATTACAATTATTTTACTGAAACGAAGAGACGCTATGCAGACTGTGAAATACGTAAAAGTTCTTATTTTAGATTATTAGTGTATCTTATATGTGTATACTGAGCATCTATTGTCGTAATCGAATTTTTTTATAGGTTTTCCCACATGTTATACAGTTGTGTGGACAAATGTTCACCTGAATTTCCAATTCTGGAAAAATTATGCTTCTTTTGCCAGTTCGCGGGCTGGTGATCAACTGATTAGCGCGCTCTGACCTTTGGTACAATAGGTTTCAGGATCGAATCCTGGCGGTGGCATGGATGTTTCCACGTTAAAATGTAGGTCCCGGTTTAATTAGCCGTCATTTGAAAAATGAACGTAGAGCGACAAACTAAACCAAATAAAACCTTTGCCCGTTAAGATAGGTATATTAGGTGGATTTTGAATATTGAAAAAATGGTATATGAAGGATTATCGAATGAATTAAAATGTATAACAAAAAGTTAGCTTAGTTTTCAAGAATAATGATAACTTTATGAGACCAATATGACTTTAAAAGGTCCCTTTTCTCCAAAATGACACATTACAAAATTCCGTCCATCGAACTAATCTTTCCAAAAGAAAAATCAACAGTAACTTCTAAAACTAATGTTTTTACAATAAATTTAAAGAGATTTTTCTTCAAAAAAAAAAAATAAAAATGTCGGATTGGAGGAAGATGTCTCTCATTGAGTGAAAGTTCACTGAACTGGCATTTCTAGAATTAGAATAATTACCAGTTCCGAGAAAAGGTGTTTCAGAATAAAAATTAACACTAACTTCGAGAACAGATGTTTTCAAATGAACTTAAAGGCTTTTTTCACCAAAAAGGTGGGTTACAAGAAAATATTTCACATATAAGGGAAATTCCATTGAATTTGGATTTCCAGAATTGAAATTAACATCGCCTTCAAAAACTAATATTTCCAGAATGAAAATTAACACCAGCTTCGGTAACTAATTTTTCCAGAATTAATTTAAAGGCAATTTTTTACCAAAATGGCAGATTACAGGTAAATACTTTCATATGAATGAATTCAGTCCGCTGAACTGGTCTTTCCAGAACGAAAATCATCAACTTCTCGAATTCATATTCTAGAAAAATTTTAAGGTTTTTTTAAAACCAAAATGGCAGATTACAAGAAGATATTTTTCATAAGAGTGAAAGTTTCCTGCAGTTGGATTTCTTGAATAAAAATTAACACGAGCTTCCAGAAATGCTTCCAGAATGAAAATTAACGCTAGCATAGAGGACTGGTGTTTCTAGAATGAAAATTAATACCATCTTCAAGAATAGATGTTTCTAGAATGAATTTAAAAACTTTTCCCAAAAATGGCGGATTACATTGAGATATTTCTCATATGAGTGAAAGTCCACCGAAATGGGATTTCAGAATGAAAAATTAACACCAGCTTCGACAACGGGTATTTCCAGAATGCATTAAAGGTGGTTTTCGCCACCAAATGGCGAATTTACAAGAATTACTTTCTCATATGAGTGAAGTCAATGCACTGAGCTGGTATTTCCAGAATGAAAATTAATATCATCTTCGAGAATGGGCAGAATTCATAAGGAAATTTTTTTCTGCAGAAAAATGGCGGGTTACAAGACGATACTTAGTGAACTCAATCAATCCACTGAGCTGGTATTTCCAGAATTAAATTTAATATCAGCTTCGAGAGCGGGTATTTCCGGAATGAAAATTAATATTAGCTTCGAGAATGGGTATTTCCAGAATAAATTGAGAAGTTTTTTCACCACTAAAATGGTGAATTACAAGATTAAATTTTTTGATATGAGTGAACTCAATCCACTGAACTGGTATTTTCAGAATGAAAATTAATATCATCTTCGAGAATGGTTATTTCCAGAATGCATTAAGAATTTTTCTCCACCAAAATGGCGAATTACAAAATGTTACTTTCATATATGAGTGAATTCAAACCATTGAGCTGGTATTTCCAGAATAAAAATTAATATCAGCTTCGAGAACTGTTATTTCTAGAATTCATTTGGAAGTTTTCCCCCACTAAAATGGGGAATTACAAGTAGATTCTTTCAAGCAGATTTCATATGAATGAACACTATCCACTGAGCTGATATTTCCAGAATGAAAATAATATCAGCTTCGAAAATTTGAAAAGAACTAAATCAGTCAAAAATAACAAATAATCGGTATGCTTCAAATGCAATGAAATAATATGAATTGTATTACTCCTAAATTCTAGTTATTTTCTAAAATCTGTTGAATTTTTATTATTTTTTTTAATACAAAATTTGTCATTAAAATAATTAGAAACTTTATTATTTAATGAATAAATATTAATTATTAACTTTCGCATCGATTTTCATCTCTTGAATTAATTAAAAAAAAAATTTCACGAAATGAAAATCAATAGGAAAGTTAAGTTCGGTTTGCAATTTATTCAAATATATTTCTCCTATTTTTTTTAACAAGATTTGTTTTTGACCTTTAAATATTTCAATATAATCAAGATGGCTGCTTTTTAATTATTTATAATTAAAAAGTATAATTAAAAGTATTTATAATTTAATTATTAACATATAAAAGACAGATTTATCTGAATCAATTAGATATCATTTAAAATCTTTGTTTAATTAAAACATGTTTCGTTTATCTACATTAACTTGAGAAGAAAACAAAGGAATATACAGTACATATTATTCATACTATAAAAGACCTCACGCAAAGTTTATGACTGGTACTTAAGTTGAAGATTTAAAAATTCAAGTAAATTAAATTTCTCGCCAAGAAGTAACAGAATAATTTAAAGAAATCTTTTCTAAAAATAGACTTCATTATTTATTCAGTACTTTTGAAAATCATTTTCTTTCTTTCGTGCATTAATGAAACATTTACTCAGTTAAATTTTCCGAAATTGATTAAGAATTCAGCATTTCTTAAAATGTTTTCGTAGATTAATTAAAATGGAAGTGATGTTTATTCATTAATGTTAACCAGGGAGTTAGACAATTAGCTTAAAGGTTTGAAGGACCAGATTTCGTTTTTAACTTTTAAATGTATCTTTATTAACGTAAAATATCATTTAGCCAAAACCACGTTAATTATCCATTTTGAAAAATATTATTTACATTTAAGGTTTTTTTTTTTTTTTTTTTTTTAAACTAATATCTTGGGAGGATTAGATGATAAATTACTTATGATATGTTTTGATTTTTAGATTACAAAAGATCCAAAAAAATAAATAAATAAATAATTTAAATTTAAAATTGGGTAAACAGATTTAAGAAATTTTCGCTTACGTATATAAAAGAAGAAAGCATAATTTGCGAGTATTAATTACAGATTGTTATACAATAAAAAAATTCTATATTTATAAAAAATAAAAATAGAAATGTCAAAAGAAATTATTGATTTAGGTACTACAATGAAGTTTGAACTCTACACAAAGAATAATTTTATTATTATTATTATGATTTTAAATAATATTAGTTTTCAAAATTAATATCTTGGGAGAATTAGATAATAAATTACTTATGATAGGTTTTGATTTCAGATTACAAAAGATACAAAAAAAAAAAAAAAAATTTAAATTTAAAATTGGGTAAACAGATTTAAGAAATTTTAGCTTACGTATATAAAAGAAGAAAGCATAATTTGCGAGTATTAATTACAGATTGTTATGCAATAAAAAAAAATTATATATTTATAAAATATAAAAATATAAATGTCAAAAGAAATTATTGATTATTTGGATCTTTTGGATTTGAATTTGTTTTAATAAATTTCTTTTCTTCCGGTATATAGAATATATTTCAGTATTCTATTTAATGAATGGTCCGATTAGAGTTTGGCTAAATAAAATAGTATAATTTATGAATAATAACATTTATTATATTTTTAATTTACTATTTTTAAACGAATTTCCAGTTGAAAATTATTGAATCATTTTGTACGCTTATTTAAAACTACTTTTGTGATGAAAGTAAATCGTTTGCAGTACCTTTTAGTTGACAAAACTTACCACCACTAGTTAAAATCTTGAACCTAAATAATGAATTTTGGAGAAAAATTTTCTTCTTTGTTCTGAAAAAAAAGTAGCTTCGTATCTTGGAGAAATTTTCATATTTCTCTTATTTTTTTCAAAATATTAAAAAAAAAAATATATACAAAATATATTTAATTTAGAATATTATTTAATAATTAAATATAAAATAAAATTATTTTTTATGAAACATTTAATTTTAAAAAGTTAAAGGTAATTTTCCATTTCATTTATAATTTAAATTTGTATAGTACGCAATGAATTTAACTTTATAATCTATAGCAGTTCCAATATTAAATTCTTATTGTAATTCATTAATGGAAAATTAAGGTTAAAAAAAAGAACTTAAATAAAAATCAAATTTAACATTTTGCCTTTCTTAATTTAAACAGCATTTTGAAAAATAAATAAATAAGAGAGCCAAATTAAAATAAAATAAATAAATTATCTTTAATGCTTTTTCTTATGATGTGTTTTAAATAATACTTAATGTGCTTAAAAAATTAATATTAAAAACAAAATCCATTTTCTCTTTTATATTTTTTTTTTACTTTTAAACGTAAAAAAAAAGATTTTAATTTTAAAAAATAATAATAATATTAATATATAAAAAATTTAATTTTTTAAATAATCTAATAACACAATTTATTTGATAATTAATATTTAATATTTTTCCGTTATCTGAAAACAATTTTAATAAAAGTAAAACGAACGACTCTGAAACCTTACCTTCTTCAAACGGAATTACCTTACTTACCTTTTAGTGACGTCACCTCTTGCGTGTTAGGGAGCTGCTTGATAAATAGCCTCATCGCTTACAAATGGCGGAAAGATGGACTTCGAAGTGCTCCAATCCTTCATGTGCTGTCATCGGAAGTGAAGGAAATAAAAAATGGCTGTAACAGATACGGCCATTACCGGGTCACCTAATAGTCTGTTCTCTTTTTTACTTCTTAGAGACACTTGCAAAAGTTTCGTAACTCTGATAAGATGAGAAGGTATACGCATCACAGTGCTGTATATTTTTTTTTTTTTTTATTCCCACCTTTTAAAAAATTTAATATGGGTACTTAGGGATGAAATATTACAGATTCATTTTTCCCTTTATTCAAGAAATCAATCTGTTTCAATTTATTCATTTAAATTGGGTGGAGATAATGAATGCTTTCTGTAGTTTTACAGAAAGTATAAATTCTTGTGATTTTCACATTTTTAGGGAAGAAAGATTACAGATTTTTTCCCCTTTTTGAAGAAAAAAAAAATTATTTTCAATTTATTCATTTAAATTGGTTGGAGATAATGAATGCCTTCTGTATTTTTACAGAAGGGATAAATTCTTATGATTTTCACATTTTTAGGGAGAAAAATTAGACTCACTTTTTCCACTTATTGAATCTTTTTCAATTTAATCATTTAAAATGGTTTGAGAGAATGAATGTTTCCTGTATTTTTACAGAAAGGATAAATTCTTGAGATTTTCACATTTTTAGGGAGGAAAGATTACAGATTCATTTTTTCCCCTCTAATTAAGAAATTTTTAATTTATTCATTTAAATTGGTTGGGGATAATGAATGTGTCCTGTATTTTGACAGAAAAGATAAACTCTTATGATTTTCACATTTTTAGGGAGAAAAAAAATTACAGACTCACTTTTTTTCCACTTATTGAATCTTTTTCAATTTAATCATTTAAAATGGTTTGAGAGAATGAATGTTTCCTGTATTTTTACAGAAAGGATAAAATCTTGAGATTTTCACATTTTTAGGGAGGAAAGATTGCAGATTCATTTCCCCCTAATTAAGAAATTTTTTAATTTATTCATTTAAATTGGTTGAGGATAATGAATGTGTCCTGCATTTTTACAGAAAAGATAAATTCTTATGATTTTCACATTTTTAGGGAGAAAAATTACAGACTCACTTTTTTCCACTTATTGAATCTTTTTCAATTTATTCATTTAAATTGGTTTGAGATAATGAATGCTTTCTGTATTTTTACAGAAAATATAAAATCTTGTGATTTTAACATTTTTAGTATTTTGACTACTAAGTTTAAAGAAAATATTATTCATATCTCAAATGAAATTTCTATTACACGATTTTAATAAGTTCGACTGTTATAAATTCGTAAATTAATTGTAGAGCACTGTGATTATTTTCTTAATTTGTATTTTTAACACTCTATTAAATGTAGAAAATTAATTATAGAGTTAATTTTCTACGTATGCAAAATATCATTTATAAAAAGTATATAATTTTTTACAAGCTTTCACTTGTTTTATCTCTATTTTGTCACATTTTTAATGCAATATTAATTTATAAATCGAGAAAGGTATACCTATGTTCTTTTTTTCATGTTTGAAGGTATGTATGAAGGCATTTTGTGTTCATTTTTATCATTTTTTATCAAATGTTTCATGCTCAAATGTTTTAATATGATACATGTATAAAATTACTGATTATTCTCTTTGTCATGATCATTTGGTAATCTCGTTAATTACATGTTACAGTTATTTTTATAGTACGTAAAAAAATTCCACATTTTCATGAAAATTTGCGTAATATTATCATAATTTTCAAAAAACTAATTTTTTTTTTTTTTTTTTAAATTTTACATCTGTTTAAAAGCAACACATTTCATTGCTGAAATGTGCTTTTTCAATTTTTTAAAATAATATTCCTCTTATTACAGTTGTTATTTAAATTTCATCTACACATTCTTGTTCAAAGGGTACTTTTTTTAAAAGGTTAAATAATTAGTGACAAAAAAATTCAAAATAATGAAATTATTAAAATTTAATTCAAAATTAATTATTGAAATGATTTAATTTTGTAGTAGTGAATTTTTAATATATGATGTAATAAATGCTGAACTTCTTAAGTATAATTATTTATCATAAAAAAAAAATATCAAAGAAGTTTCATATCTTGTGTATTAATTAATATGTCTTTATTTTATGTGTGTGTGCGTGTATTTTCCATTGGCCCTTTGATTGAATAAAAATAAGAATAATATTTCAACTAACTATGTGGTTATTATACCAAGATAAATATTTACCAAAGTGATTTTTTTTAATATTCAACATTATTTCATAAACATTAATTCTTAGAAGTTCACATTAGTTTTAAAAAAAAATTAATGAGAAATATGTTTGAAATTTTTTCTATATCTATGTAAAATATTTCAAATATATTTCTTACTTATTTTTAAATTACTGCCAGGAATTTCTTTTATACTTTAATCACAAAACCTTTACCTCCTTCAATAATTAATTCATTTTTTTTTATGTATTTTAAAAATCAATCTTTTATTAATAGACAAATTTTTCGAAAGCATCTAATATATATTTAGTTTAAAATCAAAGCCTTTTTTTTCATAAAATTTTGAATGTGTTTCATAAAATTTTGAACAATTTTCATAACAATTTCTAGCTGTTTTGATTGGTAGACGTGACATATTAAAATATATTTTCTCTTTTTTTGAAATCATAATATATATTTAAGCAATTACGATGAGAATAGTATTAGTTTTAAACGAACGAGGTTTCATTTCTTAAATAGTACAATGTACAATAATATTTTTTTTTTTTTTTTTGCTCATTTCATTAAATATGTAGCTTTCTATTTTCAAAAACTGATAGAAGTTTTACTACTGTAGTTCAAAATTTTTAAGTAAATGAAAATTAATCATCTTATGCCTTTGAATTTCTTGAAAGTCATTATTTTTTTTTTTAACCAGTATAGCATGGCTTTAATTATTTTGTTAAAATAATAAATGCCTGTTAATTGCTTGTAAAAATTGAATGTCATTTTTTTTTAATTATATATATTCACACTTTCATGCATTCTCAAATCCTTTAGTTTTATGAACAATAATCATAAAAAACTGAAGATATTCATAAATATATTTATAAAAAATATGTATATAAGAAAAAAGTGAAAATGATATGTAATATATATAATATGTAAAGTAAAAATTTAAAAATTAATAAATAATTTTAAAAATTTTGATTAATTAACTTGATCAGAACACATCAACATAAGCTCCTATTTAATTTTTCGAAAATAATTTCACATATTAAATATATATAATTGAATGGATATATTGAATAATGTTATTGAAATTTTATAAAAGATTAATTATATTGAGATTCTTATATTTTCCTACAATAAACACAATATAATTTGTCCTTTATTAAAAAAAAAGTTAATATTTTATATGCACCATTGAATTGAAGACAAATTAAATCATATATATAAATATGTTTTTCTTTACTGTAATATTATATAAATAAAGACAATATATTTCTTTTATAATTATGTCTTTCTTTAATGATACTTTTTGTTAAATTTCAACAGTTAATTATTTAAATCAATTAAATCTGAGAGAAAAAAAAATTGCAAATATTGTTAAATATGGCAATATTTCTAAAGAAATATACGTTATTTATTTATTTTAACTCATAATTCAATTTTCTCTCTCTCTCTCTCTATATATATATATTGTCAAAATATTTAAAATTTAAATATTTGTTTACATTCACTTTGAAATATGGTGCTAATAACAGAGAATTGAGATAAACGAAATTTTAATATCTGAATAATATTTATAACTTTCTATAACATTTAATTTCGTATGAACCTGGCATTCAGTAAAAATTACACTGAATAATAAATATTATTTGGATTTCTAAAACAAATTTATCGCCAGTACTTTCTTACCAAATGTACTTATTACTTATAAAATCTAGATATTTATTTATTAAAATATTAAATGAAAACTAAATTATACCGAAAATATAAAAGCAAAGATACTCATAAAGAGACTATAGTTTTGCTGACCAATGAAATTTAAAAGTTGCTTTAAAAGCTATATTATTTATTAAATTTTCTGAAACAATATGAAACAAAACGAAATTAAATTCCTCCAAAGAATCAAAAATATTTGCAGAATAATAATAATAATACTTATGTTTTTAATTTTTCAAGTAAATTTCCTAGGCTTGAAACAATCAACTCTGACATATTTTTTAATTAATTGATTTCTTAAAATTCATTTAGCAAAATTTAAATTGCTTCTTCTTCTTTTATTTAATATTCTATTGACATAAATTTCATGTACTTCTCCCTCATTAAAAAACAAAAGAAAATTGTATTAGTACTGAAATTTAATGTAACTTATATTTTATTTAAAAAAAATAATAATAATAGTAATAAATAAATATAAATCTTCCAAAAAAACTAAATATTTTAAATTTTTAAATACAAAATGCATGACTTAAAATAAATAGTTCTGCAATTTTTTATAGCTGCAATTCTTTTGTTTAATTTACTAATTCATTTTAATAAAAATTTAATTTACTTTTTATTTAGTTTCCCTATTGATACAAAATTATATAATTTTTTCAATTAAAACAAAAAGAAAACTTTATTACTTCTCAAATTTAATATAATATATTTCATTCCTCTCCAATGACCTTTTAGTTCATCATCATGATAATAATAAAGCTCATCATTATCTTCATTATCATTATCTTATAAATATAATAGAAACTTATGTCTCATATTATTCATTCACATTTTTGTATTTAAAAAAATTATTCAAAGCATGCCATAAATAACTATGTTTAATCGATTTTTGCCAAAATAATTTAAGAATTATAATTAATTTTTATTAATTTTAAGAATTATTTAAATAAAATAATAAGAAAAATTTTATTTCTCAGCATTAATAATTTTTTCCTCAATGTTAAAATTTCTTAAAGTAAGAAAATTAAGTCAATAAGATAAAAAAAAAACTATAATTAATTTATTTATAAAATATTTATTTAAATTCTTAGTATTTATAAATGCATATTTAATTTCACAATTATTTTTTTTAATTTAACAAAATCATTTATTAATAAAATTTAATATCTAAAAAAATAATTCTTAAATTAATTATTATACTAAAAATCTTGTATAATTCTTTATTTTATTGTTATTTAAAGTAAAATAGTTTCTCTTTACTCAATATAAATTGCTTTATTTTTACCTCAGAACAAATTTTCTTTTCTTTTCAAACAAGCAGCATCATCATTCCTTTCAGGCTACATCATCAATGATCGTCATCATCATCTGGTATATTTGCTCATCAGGTTTTCTTTCAGGCTTTACTGGTATCGTCTACCTGTAGATAAATAAAATTATTTATTACACTATCATAAATTGTTTATTTAAAATAAATTTATTTGAAAATAAATAAAATTGTATAATAATTAAATGGTTGAAGTAAACTTTTAAAATCACAATGAAAAATAAATAAATAACAATAAAAATAAGTAACCATAAACTCAACGTTATTATTAGTAAAATAGATAAGTTAACCTTAAAACTTATAAATCATGCAGCAGAGTTCCATAGGAATGCGCATCATCTATCGATCCAACTCTTGCGATTTCAAAGACGGGAAATAAATTTCATTTTTTGAGAATGAGATACTCAAAACGTGATTTTTACCTTAACAAAATCAACATCAAAAATTTTGATACCTTTCCAAATAAATATAAGATTAAAAAAAACAATAGAGGAAGAAGAACAGGAAAAAAAGAAAGGCTTAAAACGTAGGAAGGTTCACATACCTTAACAGGGCCCGACCCAGTGAAGAAGACCAGCCATATTGGAAAATGGCAGACAAGGCCCTCTTCGTCTTCAGCCAAAAAATTGCAAATTTCATCTACGGAGCCTACAGGTAACGGGGTTAAAAAGACGGGTGCGACAAAATGGGAGAGGGTGGGGGCTATTAAAGAACCTTAACAGGTAAGGGGGCGTAGGTGCCAAGAAATAGGTATCGTTTCGCGAAATCGGGAGCACTGCAAAAGAAGATGGGGAGTAGTCGAGCTGCTGCATAGAATGGCGAGCGGGGTAGTGTCCAATCAATAGGAGGGCTTCCAGGCTGACAGCAATGCGGTAAGTCCCTCGAGTGTGCGGGCGCATGCCTGCGCGCGCCACCCCCATATTAATAATGCCCGGATTTGGAATGGAGGACGAAAGGAAATGAATAAAGCCCCGGCTTCAACAATGGAAGCGAAAGGGAAATTCTGAAAATGAAAGTAGGGGTTGGTAAGCTGTGGGGTATTCCAAGTACTGGTTGGGTTTTGGGGATGGGGAGTTGGAAGATCAAGTTAGGGAGACAGGGCAACCAAAAATCGACAAAATCATCCAAACAACCAAAAAGAAAAGAAAAAAAAATTATTATAAATGATATAGATTGACTAATACTTTTGAGATTGGCAATACTTTCACAAATCTCTTTAAATTTATGTACCCATATTAACCATCTGGGTTTGGAATCGAAGAAAAAAAAAGTAAATGAAAACAACTTAACTTAATCAATGATGGAAGAGAGAAATTACCAAACTAAAAGTAAGAATTCAATAAAAATGAGTTATTTAAAAGTACTGACTCAGCATCTTCTATAACCAAGCAAGGCAAAGGTTGAAATTTTTGTTGAAAATGGCGTCATTTAGATACAATCAATCATCAAATAAGTTTCACCGTATTGTTAATGATAGACTTAATGGAAAACGAAAAATAAATGAATAAATTCTAGATTAAAAATAAAAGGAAAGATAAATTATGAAACAAAATTTGATGATTAACAGCGGGTGATATCTCATGTATTACCAACTTTTGGAATAGAGATGTTCAATGATCAAATGACATATATATCAAAAATTAAAATGGCGTCACTAAGAGATCTGAATAATCTTCATAAATTTCTCCATATTAATAATAACCAAATTTTGAATGGAAGTTTAAGAAATGAGCAAGGTCCAGTTTCAAAAATAAAAGAAGCAAATTCTGAAACTGAAAGTAGGTGTTAATAGGCAGTGGGGTATTCCAAGCACTGATTGGGTTTTGGGGATGAGGGAGTTAGAAGATCAAGTTAGGAAGACAGGACATCCAAAAATCGACAAGATCATCCAAACAAACAAAATGGAGGGGAAAAAAAAAAAAAAAATGTAGTGGAAGATAATATTACAAATGGCATAACTGAGATTGGCATGCACTCTCACAAAACTCTTTAAAGTTATGTACCCATATTAACCCTTTAAATTTCGAATTGAAGAAAAAAAGTAAATGAATAGCATATAACTCCTGCAATGAAGGAAATGGGAAATTACGAAACTAAAAGTAAGAGTTCAATAAAAATGAGTTATTTAAAGTACTGACTCAGCATCTTCATTAACTAGGCAAGGCAAAAACTAATATTTTTGTTGAAAATGGCTTCATTGAGATATTTATACAATAAATCTTCAAATAAGTTTCTCTGTATTGGCAATGATGGACTTAACGGAAAACGAAAAATAAATGAATAAATTCTAGATCAAAATCAAAGGAAAAAAGAGAGATTCTGAAACAGAAATTGAGGATTACCAGCGGGTATATTTTCACATGCATTATCATACTTTGAAATAGAGATGTTCAGAGATCAAATGACATACATACATATCAAAAATTAAAATGGCGTCACTAAGAAATCTGAATAATCTTCATAAATGTCTCCAAATTAATACTAACCTAATTTAGTCTGGAAGTTTAAGAAATAAGCAAGGTTCAATTTCAAAAATGAAAAAAAAAAAAAAAAAATTCTGAAACTGAAAGTAGGGGTTGATAAGCAGTGGGGTATTCATTTACTTTTCTGAATTTTTGAGAACCTTTTGAGAACATTTCTTTTCTGATATTTATTTAAATTCTGAAACTGAAAATAGGTGTTGATAGGCAGGGGGTATTCCAAGTACTGATTGGGTTTTTGGGGATGGGGAATTTAGAAGATCAACTTAGGAAGACAAGACATCCAAAAATCAGCAAGATCATCCAAACAACCAAAAAAAAAAAAAAAAAAAAGAAAAGAAAAGGATACTATTGTAAATGACATAACTGAGATTGGCAATACTTTCACATATCACTTTGAATTTATGTACCCATATTAACCATCTGGATTTGGAGTCGAAGAAAAAAAAAGTTAAGGATTACAACCTAACTTCGTCAATGAAAGAATAGGGAAATTACCAAACATACCAAACTAAAAGTAAGAATATAAATAATAGTGAAGTTTATAACTAGTAACGCAAGTATATAATTAAGCAATGCAAAAGCTTAAATTTTTGTTGAAAATGGCGTCATTGAGATATTTAGATAATTATACAATCAGTCTTCAAATAAGTTTCTTTTCCAAATTGCTAATGAGGAACTAAATGGAAAACGAAAAGAAATATATAAAGCCTAGATTAAAAAGAAAAGGAAAGAGAAATTCTGAAATAGAAATTGCTGATGAACAGCGGATATATCTTCTTATGTATTACCATCCTTTGGAATCGAGAAGTTCAACCATCAAATGACATACATATCAAAAAATTAAAATGGCGTCACTAAGAGATCTTCATAAATTACTCCAATATTAATAATAACCAGATTTGGAATGGAAATCAAAGAAATGAGCAAAGTCCAGTTTCAAAAATGAAAAAGAAAAAACTTCTGAAATTGATAATAGTTATTGATATTTAAATATTAAATATAGTATGCATCTAAATGGCATCACCAAGCTATTTATACAAATTTTAATAATTTCTTCTCATAAATTTTCCCATGTAAATGATGTCTAGATTTGTAATATTGGAAACATTAACTACTAATGTTACATTAAATGGAAATACAAATTTCAATAGGAAAAAAAAATTATAATTTTAAAAAAGGAATTTATTTACAGCAGATATTTAAAGTATTCATTTTTAAGAAGAAGGGGGAGGGAATTTGCTAAAGCCAACAAAATTCAGAATTTTTTTATCAAACTGGCATTAGATATTCTTCTATAAAACCTCTCATGCAAATTTTATTGTTTTAATGTCAAAATTTAGAACGAAAGATGAAAGTGGAAATGTATAGAACGCCTTTTAAATAATGACAGAAAATGTATTCGATTTTTGCTATATAGATAAGCTTTGTGATTATTGATTTTTTATCAAATCTGCTTTTAAGATAACCATTATACCAGTCAGCGAAAAGGAAAATAGTTTTCAAAATGGCGACACTAAGATATGTATGTAATATCCATAATCTCCATATTGATAATGCAGAATTGAAAATGAAAGGGCACTGAATAAGATCCATCATAAAATAAAGGAAGAAAGATTCCCTTTCGACATTAATTAATAATAGGATACTTCAAATATACATTCGGTTGTTGAAAGATTAGAGAACTTGAAAATCAGCTTAACTATATAAGTTAAACAAAAAAAAAAAAAAAAATGGTATCACTGGGTAAAAATGGTTTTTTAAAATGCTGTCACTGAGACATTTTCCATAAATTTTCTTTCATTCATTATAAACCGCACATGATATATAATTAAGCAACACAAGCACACACATATAATATATTATAATGTAATTCGTGAAATATCATTATGCCAATTATACAATGTCATTTGCTTCCAATTATAGTGTTACATATTTGGAGTTGAAATTAGATAATTGAGGATACTTCTAATTAGACTTTTTTTTATCTGTATTTTTTTTTTCTATAGGAAAATTTGAAGATCATCAATAATTAAATAATTAGATATGGAAATATAATTTTGATTTTTCTACGGTTTTTATGCTGTTGGCATGTATATATATATGCTTAATAACGTTTAATTCTGAATATTCTAAAGTAAAAAAAAAAAAAAAAAATGGAAACAAAAACATTTTGTCAATAAACACATATTAACACATATGTTGCGTGAGGCAGGTCATCAACCATTCATTCGATCAAGAGCCAAACTAATAATTATTTTCATTTTTTTTAACAATATTATAAAATTGGTTAGAAATTTTCGTAAATATCTTTATAATCACTATTATCAAATAATAATAATAATAATAATTGGATCTATATTCAAATTTTAATAGATTTTCTGGAGAAACTTCATTAAAATAGAAACTAGAACACATTTTAATTTTTAATGAGATATTTAATAACGTTTAATTCTGAATATTCTAAAATAAAAAAGACATGGAAACAAAAACAATTTGTCATTCTTGTAATGGTTTGTCATTTATCCAATAACATAATACCCTCATGAAGAATTTTACATAATTAATTACAAAAAAGAAATATAAATTAAGAATTTTTGAGTAAAAACTAATGTTTATTGTACAGTATTATCTATAGAATTTAACTAGATAAAAATGCATGTTGATGATTTGTACAAATTGATTTTTTAATAAGTTTCAAAGAGTTACTTAAATTAAATTTACATAACAATTGTGATAAAAGGATATTTTTTTATTATACCATTCAACAAAGAAGTATTTGACAAAAAATTTTAAATCTCAACAATTATTAACTTTATTAAAAAAATTTGCTCTCATTATAATTTTATGTTTATAATTCATAAATATGGATATATTTCACAAATTTATTATTTAATAAAAATGAAAAAACACTGCTAAAATATTTCAAAATATTTTTATATAAAGCCTTCTTTTATTTATTTAAATGAATTCTGCTGCTAGTAAATGTTAATTACTATTATATTATTATTATTATTGTTAAAATCATTTCAGAAAAAAAATAACAAATGTTAATAATTGTAGTAACATTTTTCCTTACTCTTCGGTAAAGTTAACATTTTTTGTGAATTTATTTTCCATCCGAACAGTTCAATCAATAAAACTTTGTTTTTTTCGAATAGACAAATTAAATAAAATAAAATAATACTATATAAAATTCTTTAAATGATGCATGAATTAAAAAAACTATATATTTATTAAAGAATTACTTAAATTACATAAAAAATTTCATTACTATTTTATGTATTGTAAAGCTTGTAGAATCTTGTATTGTGAAATCTTATTTCTAATTCATGTTAAAGCATTCATCATAATTCTAATTAAAATTTTATTTTCCCTATATATTTTCCACGTTCATATTTTAAGATATATTTTTTCCTTTTGGCAAAACTTAATGTCTTCATCATTATTACTAAGCTTGCAAAACAATTGGACATTAATTAAAAATATTTTAATATTGAGTTTGACAGAAATAACATCACACTTCAAAATACACATATTAAAGCATTTTATTTATTTTAACGATACATAAACGGATTTACTCGAAAAATTCTTTAACTAACTCGAATATGAATTGATTATTGCTGTGTTTTAGTGTTCTTATTCCAATATGAGTTAAATTTTAACATACGTTAATATGTTCAAAAATATTGAAATGTATGTTTTATTATTATTCAGTTAAAATTGTTCCAATTCGTAAAATAAGTTAGAATCTTTCGGTGATTTTTTAAAACATAATCATCTGACGATAAAAACAAAATATCCGTCTTAAGTTAACGATGATAATATTTTTATTCTTAATTCTTAACTATTCTAAATTTAAGCTGCATAAATCACCATCTTAAAAAGCACAACTTAAATTTTTTTCAAAATTTCCTGATAAAAGTTGTGTAATGATAATTTGGTACACTTGTGAAAATAATAAATTTGTCCATGAACTGTATTTACAAAATGAAGAAGCCATTATGAAATATTATTAATGAACCTAAAATAAAATTGAATGTTAAAATTCCTAAATAAAATGTAGCTGGGCTTAAAAACCCGAAATTTGTGGCAAATACAATAATTATTATACGTTTATGTTTCCTGAAAACACTCAAAAACTAAAATTTTATATAATGTTCGAACCAATATAAGTGAAAACAAGATCCGTTTTGAAACAAAAAACATTGACAGCTTTATCGCATAGGTACCTGAAAGCTCTGATACATAGAAGCTTTGAAATATAAAAACAGGAAAGACATTTTTTAAGAAGAAACTGAGCGTAAAAGAAATGTCTGCTCAACATCAGTGAAAAAACGAGCTTGTTTGGTTTGATTTGATGTCTTAAACAAAATACAGAAGTCTAATAAACAGGAGCCTTCGAAAGTTGTGCTTCAGATATTTTCAAAAAGTAATGGTCCATGTAGTAATTATCTTATCACATGAAATCCCAGTGTGTCTGTCTTTGTGACAGAAATTAAACAAAAATTCGAAACTATTTCAATAAGCAACAGTTAATTTTTTTTTATTCCGTAAAAAAGTAGTTGGGGCTTGATGGCTGAGTGACTAGCGCTCTGGGGGTCGGTGCCACAGGTCTCGTGCTCGAGTTCCGACGCTGTCATGGATATTTATAGTTGTTCGGTATTCACTTTAAATCATAGGTCCCGGTTTAATATGACTGTTGGACGTAGGGCTGACAACCCCTACCCGTAAAAGCAAACATCTCCTGTTTCAAAATCTGCGAATAGGCAATCGGCTTTGGCCCACCATGGGACTGTTGCTCAAAAGAAGAAGAAGAAGAAGAAAAATTATGAAATGAATATAAAGAATGAAGAAGAAAAAAAAAGAATGAAAAAAGAATGAAGAAGAAGAAAAGAATGAAAAAGAATGAAGAAGAAAAGAATGAAAGAATGAAGAAGAAGAAAAAAGAATGAAAGAATGAATGAAGAAGAAAAAGAATGAAAGAATGAAGAAGAAGAAAAGAATGAAAGAATGAAGAAGAAAGAAAAGAATGAAAGAATGAAGAAGAAGAAAAGAATAAATGAAAGAATGAAGAAGAGAAAGAAGAAGAAGAAAAGAAATGAAGAAGAATGAAAAGAAGAAAAGAATGAAGAAAAGAATAAATGAATGAAAAGAAGAATGAAAAAGAATGAAGAAGAAGAATAAATGAATGAAGAAAGAAAAAGAAGAAGAAAAGAAAAATGTGAAGAATGAAAAAAGAAGAAGAAGAAGAAAAAGAATAGAATGAAGAAGAAGAAAAATGAATATGGGTTTTAATGAAGCATTTACCATTAGAATGATAAAAATGAACAGATATTTAGTCCCACCCAATGACGGCGGGTAATATAGCAATACACCACGTTTTCCACCATAGTTTGATTAATATTTCTTAACATAAAAAAAGAATGATCCTGCACTAGAATTGAAAGCAGAAATGAAGAATCGGAAATCATGCAAAGGAGTCTGGTTATGTCGGATCGGTAATGAAAAATGTATCATATGCAGGCAATTCAATTGAATCCTCCCATAATACAACCATTAAAATCAGTTTTACTGCTTTAGCAGCATATGAAGAGTTGAGAACTTTTCTTTAGCACTGAGGCTTATAAAAAGCTATTTTGGATCCACAATGAAAAAAAAATCTTAAGAAAAGAATGAAAAATATTTAACATTAGAACATCTGGCCAAAATAGGGATTATGAACTCCGATATATGAAGAAGAAGAAAAAATGAATTAGGCCGTCTACTGGTTTGCTCGGGACTGGACTCACAACAGAATGGTGATTTGTGTAATTACTGGAAGAAAAAAAGACTTTTTATTAGGGTGCTTCTCGAAAAATTTTTATGAACGTATTACATTTTTTAAGTCCTTTTGGCCGGTTTTGTTAAGAACTTCTGGCATTTTCAAAAGAATATGTTCTTTCTGTTTCAAAAACATTTGTATGGATTGAGAATAATGCCATGAATATTTAAGATATTATAAATATAAGTAATTAAAATATACAATTTTAGTTTCTTATCTTCGGCTGCTATTCTGTAATACTTTGCTACCTGTTAATTTAGTACTGCTATTTTTATTCGATATAATATTTTTGTAACAAATTTAGAATACACAGAATATTTTTGCAAATAACCATTAAAATTGCAAAAAAAAATACTTTATGAATGCAAAAAGCTTTTTACGTATATATGAATTCAGTAAAAATTATTAAATGTATTTAAAAATTTCATTAGAAAAGATCATATTTCATAAAAGTACTGTAAATTGTCAAGAGCCAGGAATCGGTATAAAAATGTTAAGTCAGATATTTTTTTTATCCTCCCTCACCTCAACATGGAAGTTTAAGATATTTTTTGATCCTCCCCTCACCTCAACATGGAAGTTTAAGATATTTTTAACAACCTCAACATGGAAGTTTAAGATATTTTTTTATCCTCTCCTCCCTCAACATGGAAGTTTAAGACATTTTTTGATCCTCCCTCACCTCAACATGAAAGCGGTCAAGAAGAATCGGTATAAAAAGTGGACTAGATAAGTCATTTTCTTTCACCTCAACATGGAAGTTTGGATATTTTTTTATCCTCTCTCGCCTCAAAAGTTTAGCATTTTTGATCCTCTCCTCACCTCAACATGAAAAAGAGCCAGGAATCGGTATAAAAAATTGGAAGATAAGTCAGATATTTTATCCTCCCCACCTCAACATGGAAGTTTAAGATTTTTTATCCTCCCTCATCTCAACATGGAAGTTTAAGATATTTTTTTATCCTCCCCTCACCTCAACATGGAAGTTTAAGATATTTTTTTATCCTCTCCTCGCCTCATTTTGACATTTTTGATCCTCTCCTCACCAACATGAAAGTGGTCAAGCCAAATCTATAAGAACTCAACATGGAAGTTTAAGATATTTTTATCCTCCCTCCCCCTCAACATGGAAGTTTAAGATATTTTTGAACCTCCCCTCACCTCAACATGGAAGTTTAAGATATTTTTGATCCTCCCCTCACCTCAACATGGAAGTTTAAGATATTTTTTTATCCTCCCCTCACCTCAACATGGAAGTTTAAGATATTTTTTTTTTATCCTCTCCTCGCCTCAACATGGAAGTTTAAGACATTTTTTGATCCTCTCCTCACCTCAACATGAAAGTGGTCAAGAGCCAGGAATCGGTATAAAAATTGGACTAGATAAGTCAGATATTTTTTTATCCTCCCTCACCTCAACATGGAAGTTTAAGATATTTTTTTATCCTCTCCTCGCCTCAACATGGAAGTTTAAGACATTTTTTGATCCTCTCTCACCTCAACATGAAAGTGGTCAAAGAGCCAGGAATCGGTATAAAAAATTGGACTAGATAGAAGTCAGATATTTTTATCCTCCCTCTCAACATGGAAGTTTAAGATATTTTTTTCCTCCCTCATCTCAACATGGAAGTTTAAGATATTTTTATCCTCCCCCTCACCTCAACATGGAAGTTTAAGATATTTTTATCCTTTCCTCGCCTCAACATGGAAGTTTAAGACATTTTTGATCCTCTCCTCACCTCAACATGAAAGTGGTCAAGAGCCAGGAATCGGTATAAAAAATTGACCAGATAAGTCAGATATTTTTTATCCTCCCTCATCTCAACATGGAAGTTTAAGATATTTTTATCCTCCCTCACCTGGAAGTTTAAGATATTTTTTGATCCTACCTCAACAAAGTTTAAGACATTTTTGATCCTCCCCTCAAACATGGAAGTTTAAGATATTTTTGATCCTCCCCTCACCTCAACATGGAAGTTTAAGATATTTTTTTATCCTCCCCTCACCTCAACATGGAAGTTTAAGATATTTTTATCCTCTTCGCCTCAACATGGAAGTTTAAGACATTTTTGATCCTCTCCTCACCTCAACATGAAAGTGGTCAAGAGCCAGGAATCGGTATAAAAAATTGGACTAGATAAGTCATATTTTTATCCTCCCTCACCTCAACATGGAATTTAAGATATTTTTTATCCTCTCTCCTCGCCTCAACATGGAAGTTTAAGACATTTTTTGATCCTCTCCTTACCTCAACATGAATTAGTGGTCAAGAGCCAGGAATCGGTATAAAAAATTGGACTAGATAAAAGATATTTTTTTATCTCCCTCATCTCAACATGGAAGTTTAAGATATTTTTTTATCCTCCCCTCACCTCAACATGGAAGTTTAAGATATTTTTTATCCTCCCCCTCAAACATGGAAGTTTAAGATATTTTTTATCCTCTCCTCGCCTCAACATGGAAGTTTAAGATATTTTTTTATCCTCCCTCATCTCAACATGGAAGTTTAAAATCATATTTTTTTATCCTCCCCACCTCAACATGGAAGTTTAAGATATTTTTTTTTATCCTCCCCTCACCTCAACATGGAAGTTTAAGATATTTTTTATCCTCCCCTCACCTCAACATGGAAGTTTAAGATATTTTTATCCTCTCCTCGTAACATGGAAGTTTAAATATTTTTTTATCCTCCCTCACCTCAACATGGAAGTTTAAGATATTTTTTATCCTCCCTCACCTCAACATGGAAGTTTAAGATATTTTTTTATCCTCCCCTCATCTCAACATGGAAGTTTAAGATATTTTTTTTATCCCTCCCTCACCTCAACATGGAAGTTTAAGATATTTTTTTTATCCTCTCCTCGCCTCAACATGGAAGTTTAAGACATTTTTTGATCCTCTCCTCACCTCAACATGAAAGTGGTCAAGAGCCAGGAATCGGTATAAAAAATTGGACTAGATAAGTCAGATATTTTTTCCTCCCCTCATCTCAACATGGAAGTTTAAGATTTTTTGATTTTTCAACATGAAAGTGGTCAAGAGCCAGGAATCGGTATAAAAATTGGACTATCCCCATGGAAGTTTAAGATATTTTTTTATCCTCCCCTCATCTCAACATGGAAGTTTAAGATATTTTTTATCCTCCCTCACCTCAACATGGAAGTTTAAGATTTTTTTTATCCTTTCCTCGCCTCAACATGGAAGTTTAAGACATTTTTGATCCTCTCCTCACCTCAACATGAAAGTGGTCAAGAGCCAGGAATCGGTATAAAAAAATTGGACTAGATAAGTCAGATATTTTTTTATCCTCCTCATCTCAACATGGAAGTTTAAGATATTTTTTATCCTCCCCTCACCTGGAAGTTTAAGATATTTTTTGATCCTCCCCTCACCTCAACATGGAAGTTTAAGATATTTTTTTATCCTCCCCTCACCTCAACATGGAAGTTTAAGATATTTTTGATCCTCCCCTCACCTCAACATGGAAGTTTAAGATTTTTTTCCTTTCACCTCAACATGGAAGTTTAAGATCCTCTCCTCGCCTCAACATGGAAGTTTAAGACATTTTTGATCCTCTCCTCACCTCAACATGAAAGTGGTCAAGAGCCAGGAATCGGTATAAAAAATTGGACTAGATAAGTCAGATATTTTTATCCTCCCCTCACCTCAACATGGAAGTTTAAGATATTTTTTCTCCTCGCCTCAACATGGAAGTTTAAGACATTTTTTGGATCCTCTCCTTACCTCAACATGAAAGTGGTCAAGAGCCAGGAATCGGTATAAAAATACTAGATAAGTCAGATATTTTTTTATCCTCCCCTCATCTCAACATGGAAGTTTAAGATATTTTTTTATCCTTTCAACATGGAAGTTTAAGATATTTTTATCCTCCCCCTCACCTCAACATGGAAGTTTAAGATATTTTTTTATCCTCTCCTCGCCTCAACATGGAAGTTTAAGATATTTTTTCCTCCTCCCCTCATCTCAACATGGAAGTTTAAAATATTTTTATCCTCCCCTCACCTCAACATGGAAGTTTAAGATATTTTTTATCCTCCCCTCACCTCAACATGGAAGTTTAAGATATTTTTTATCCTCCCCTCACCTCAACATGGAAGTTTAAGATATTTTTATCCTCTCCTCGAACATGGAAGTTTAAGATATTTTTTTATCCTCCCCTCACCTCAACATGGAAGTTTAAGATATTTTTTTATCCTCCCTCACCTCAACATGGAAGTTTAAGATATTTTTATCCTCCCTCATCTCAACATGGAAGTTTAAGATATTTTTTTATCCTCCCCTCACCTCAACATGGAAGTTTAAGATATTTTTTTATCCTCTCCTCGCCTCAACATGGAAGTTTAAGACATTTTTTGATCCTCTCCTCACCTCAACATGAAAGTGGTCAAGAGCCAGGAATCGGTATAAAAATTGGACTAGATAAGTCAGATATTTTTTTATCCTCCCCTCATCTCAACATGGAAGTTTAAGATATTTTTTTATCCTCCCCTCACCTCAACATGGAAGTTTAAGATATTTTTTTATCCTCCCCTCACCTCAACATGGAAGTTTAAGATATTTTTATCCTCTCCTCGCCTCAACATGGAAGTTTAAGACATTTTTGATCCTCTCCTCACCTCAACATGAAAGTTGTCAAGAGCCAGGAATCGGTATAAAAAATTGGACTAGATAAGTCAGATATTTTTTTATCCTCCCCCACCTCAACATGGAAGTTTAAGATATTTTTTTTATCCTCCCCTCATCTCAACATGGAAGTTTAAGATATTTTTTTATCCTCCCCCTCACCTCAACATGGAAGTTTAAGATATTTTTTGATCCTCTCCTCATCCTCAACATGGAAGTTTAAGATATTTTTTTTTTATCCTCCCCTCACCCTCAACATGGAAGTTTAAGATATTTTTATCCTCTCCTCATCTCAACATGGAAGTTTAAGATATTTTTTTTATCCTCCCCTCACCTCAACATTTAAGTTTAAGATAAGTTTTTTTTTATCCTCTCCTCACCTCAACATGGAAGTTTAAGATATTTTTTATCCTCCCTCACCTCAACATGGAAGTTTAAGATTATTTTTATCCTCTCCTCTCCCTCAACGTGAAAGTTTAAATTTTAAAGTCATATTTCTTTCTTATGCAAGAAGTTTAGATTTTCTCATTAAAAGTTTAGACAATTCAATTTGAATATATTATTTTTATATTCGTATTATACTATTTCAGAATCGTAGGCCAATGGTAAGTAGTGCAAGAGAGCTCAGATTCGAATCCGCACCATTGCAGTCACTACTTTCAGATGCGATGAAAATCGATGGCGACTTTATAATGGGAGTTTTCTAGATTTACACGAAATCTAGGCAGTTAATCCTAAAAAAATTTCAAAATAGCAATATATTCTACTCATTGGCCATCGATGATCTATTTCCAGGCAAAACATAAATGGAAAATGAGCCTAAAGATGCTTAAAAAAAAGATGTGATATGATGTGATGTCAAAAGATGTGATATGATGAAATGTTGCATTACATTCACATTGTATAACCTCAATTTGTGAAGAACATACTCCAGAATGGTATAGCGGCCTGATGGCCGGCTGACTAGCGCTCTGGCCTTTGGTACCACAGGCTACAGGTTCGAATCCTGGCGGTGGCATGGATATTTGTGAGTGGTTCGGCATCCACGTTAAACTGTAGGTCCCGGTCTAATTAGCCTAAAGCGTGCGTGTAGAGAGACAAACCAACCCAACTCAGAGTGGTATACAGAGAAGAGAGTTTATATCTTCACTTAGTGTGACGGAAGAACATCCTGCCTTATAGATTTTTCATGCCTACTCCCAATATAAATATGGGACTTTTCGATACATCTTAGTTTATCAAGTTTCGAACTGAAGACTGAGAAAATCGTGAGAAATATTAGAACAATTATAATTAATTATTATTATTACTAAGGCATTTTGTAAAATGAATAAATGAATGTCTTAAAAAATAAGAGTGATTCCTTTGTTTTTGAAAATTAAAGTTCCTTTCTTTTAACAAAAGATAAATAAACTGCCTTTTTGATATCAACTAATTTTGCTCCCAAACTTTTCCAGTTTTACTGCGATATAATGCAAAGCAAAAGACACGCAGCAAAATGGCGCATAAGAAGGAACTAAATGCTTTCAAAATTAATTTGTGAAATACCTTTTCAAAGAGAAAGAGAGATATGGGGTGGAGAAAAGGGGGAGAGAGCTCAAAAGGGAAAGGGAAATTTTCCTTTCGGCGGAACACTTTCTCTGGTATGGAGCTTCACAATAACGACGAGAAAAAATTCCTTCCTTTCGCTTTTCACCCACCCGTAGAAAAGTGACGGGTTAACAACATATGTGTTGCCTAGCAACCAATTCTGTTCCCATGGCAATCACTAAGGGCGTCTCCATGGAGATGAGATCGCTCATTTGCCAGAGAGCAACTCCGTTTCTGAGCAGTAATAATCTTTTCTTGTAGAATAAAATAATAATAAAAAAATTCAATATTGCTGTTGAATATGAGAAGATTTTTTATGGTTAATGTTATATATATATATATATGAGCCATAAATATGACTTCACGTTAACGCATTTAATACTGTATGCCAGAAATATTACATGGTAAAAGAAGTTAACTGGCTTTTATCAAAATTTATATGTGGTTATTATAGTCGAGAATGATAAATAGGTTTTCGACATTGATAACGTATATATATATTTAGGTGTTTAAAGTTAAGATATGAGAAAATAAATTTTCAGGATAATATATATGCTACTTATTAAATATTTCGAACTAAATTTGTTTTCATATTCATTTATATTACTTTTTATTTTTCCAAATCCCATTATCAAAAAGGATTACTAAAAAATAAAGTAGAAATAACCAGTATTACATATTAATATTAATATAATATTTGTTAATGAAATAAATTTTTTACCAAATAAGTATTATTAATTTTCTTATGAAAGCATATATGGATTGAAATTTCAAGTTATTTTCTCCTATGAAATAAATAGGAAATATTTCATTTCTTTAAAAATAATTTTAGTTCTGTGATGCAACTTTAACAATTTATTTTTGTTTATTCAGTATAAATTATATATAGTGTACTTTCTTAAAAATCGAAACTTTGAAGATATTAAACCTTTTAATATGCTTTAAAAAATTCTTCTTTTTTAAGTCCCCTTTTTCTTTTTTTAAATTTTTTTAATTAAATCTTCTAAACTTTAAAAATACTATTTTTTTCATAAAAAAATCTTCTAAATTTAATTTAAAAATAGCAAAAATGCAAATTGCTTTCTAAACTGAAAGTTTTAAAGTATGAAATAATAATGTTCTGTTTTCTAGGAGTAAAATAAAAAAAATTTTAAATGTATTAAAAGTCAATTATTATTTACTTCAAAAAACATCGTTATTACATTAATTCTAATGATATATTCCCTATAATTCTCGAAAGCGTTATACGAATTCATTTTTTTTTTTTTTTTTGCTGTCATTTTGTATGTGAGAACAAAATCAAAATGTGCTAAATTCCTATATTCTGCAAAATATTATATAAATACCTCAGATAAGTTTAAGAATCATGTCGTTCATGTTAATAATCAGACTTATTTCTAATATTCTATTCAAGAGGGAAAAAATCGCTGTAAATAAATCATGATTACTAAAATCAGTGAAAAAAAAAAGCTAACTAAAAAGAGACAGTTTAAACAGTTTTCTAACATTAACAATAAAATTAACAGCAATATAAAAGTAAAATTTCAAAATTCTATTGTTTTTACACATCGTTAAATTTGTTTTAAATTATACCAATATTATTGAAATAAAATTATTATATTTATCTAACCCATGAAAAAATAGCTGCATTTATATATATTCTGCTTTTCAAATATTTACAAAATAAAATAATAAATATTTTCCTAATCCTTGTAAAATCACGGCTATTATGAAAATTTAACAATTTAAAACTGGTTTCAATGGATGGTATACGCCTCTTAAATTTTGTACCACCATTAACAAAATTGCATGTCATCACTGTATACCATATAATTTTCTCTGTTGTCTCATCACTCCTCTGGCAATATTTTTGAAAAAAATTATTCAAGTAAACATTTTCGGATGAAATTTTTGAAGGAAAAACAAATGCTAACCTAAACTTTCATGTTACGAGAAAAAAAAAAAAAAAAATTGACTGGTAACTACAAAAACGAGATGCGGAAAAAATATGGAAGATAACGAATATAATTAATATTTTTCAGTTAGAACTATTATACAATAGAATTTTTTTAACTTTTTCGAATAGTAGAAGTAGAATTAAGAAAATTTAAACAAATCCTATGATATATATGTCGCTTGTTTAATACAAACAAGCTGTTTGTCATGTGGTTGTAATTTACTGCTTGTAATCCAAAGATTATACGCTAAAAACTATGGTTTTGGGAGGTAGATTCTAGGTCGTTACGTATAATTTGAGGACATTTTTTTTTTTTCAGAAATTCATAAAAAAAACATTTTATAGTTTTTATTTTATATAAATTTTGTAGTAAATTTCATAAAATTTTTCTTATAGTAAATTTTATAGTAGTAAAATAAAAATATTTTTTGTCCAATAAAAAACTAACAAAAACTCTTATGAGAGATAAAAAAAAAAAAATTCACATTTTTAATAGTATAATATATATACACCAAGAATGCAACATATATATAGAATATATACATATATATATACGTATTTATATAAAAATAAATTTACATGTATAAATAACGCAACATATGAATAAAAAAAAAAATCGACAAAAATGAACTGGAAACACAAATATTGTGTATAACAAAGCTATATAGTTTATTCGCTTCAATTAAATTGTTATATTGTCATATATTTTAAAGGGTATTATAAACACACATATATATATATAACATATTTACATATATATATAAAATAAAGGAACTGGCAAATAATATTAAATGGAGACATGAATACTTTGTATAACAAAACAACATTATTCGCATCACATATGTATTTCTCAGAATATTACTAACACCCACACACATATATAAACATAGTTATAGTATATTATTGAAACTAAAAATTAAACTATATCTATGTATAATAGTTATATATATATATATATATATATATATAACTATTTTTACATAAATAAAATAACATATGAATTAAAATATCAAAATAGAACTGACAGACAATTAACTGGAAGCACAATATTTTTGTATCACACAATATTATTCGCTTCTCGTAGATCTTCATGGAATATTTTATATATAAATATATATATTTTTGTGTGTGTGGCCATGTAATTTCATGCCATGGATATAAAAATAGAAATTGACTGGTATATAGTTTGTTGAAGAACAAGCACAAAGGTCAGGGGGATTAAGTGGTATAGTTTATGTTTTTCAATCTGAAAATAAGCCTGGGTGGATTATACGGTGCTGGAATTATTATTTGTTTTCTAAAAAATTCAATTGAGAAATAATGGGCTCACCAGCAAAATAATAGTTGAAAGTAAAGTATATTGGAATTATAGTAAGCGAAGATGTTGAGAGTCATTGAATATAATCTGTATTCATCAATATAATTCATCAATATATATAACTATACTTCTTAAATAACTAACATATTGAATATTACTAAAAATAACTAACATTAATATCAAGTTTCCTTTTTTTTTTCACCTCTCTTACTAAAAATCTTTAGAAAAAATATTGCTGATAGCTATTCAAATTTTATCATCCATACCTTCTGCTTTCTTCAAAAAAATTTCATAGTTAATATGTATTTAAATAGTGTAATAATAAATTTATTTTTTTTTAGTGTGATAAAAATATGTTAACGTTGCTTTTGAATCAGAGACAAAATTAATAATTATCTTCAAAATGATTTGAAATAAGTTTTAATGGAACTTTAATGCAAATTAAAAAGCTTTATATGTAAGTTTGAACCTTTTCATTAAATTGTCTGTTAATTGACTAATTAGAAGATATACTGTAAAATATAAATTACTATCTAATTCGTCTCTAACATGCTTTTCTAATAGTATCTGTAATCCTAATACCTAGCTGGTGTTATTTATTTTAAAAATAATTTATAAAGATTTAAAAATTAATTTTTTTAAATTTTCATTTTTTTTTTTTTTTTTGTTTATTAAAGAAGCTTGCAAGATTTTTGAATTTGATATTTAAAATTATAGTTTTTTTTACAACAATATATAAAAATTGTAGAAATTTAATCCATGATGCCTAAAAGAATGAATTGTGCTAAAATTGTTAATTATATTTTATTGAATTACTGTAAATAACTATAGTAAATAATAAAATTTGCTCAATGATTTTTTTTTTTTTTTTTTTTGAAAATATGATATATATTTATAATTTTTCAATTAAGCTAAATTACTAAAGGCAAACATTGCAGAAAATACCTTCCTCTTTTAAAAATTAGTGACAATAAAATCTTGGAAATATTTGGATGATAGTGCAAATTAAAAGTTAGTATAAATTTTTTCCCAAGTCCTGCAATTACGTAACAAATTATAAATTATAAACAATACTACGTAA
>BPLR01008597.1:0-51040 GCA_021605095.1 Caerostris extrusa | reverse complement strand
AACTCATGTTACTGCACTCTTGGAATACCTAATATAACAGGTACTATGTTCACTTCCCAAGTGACCTCAGTGACGCAGTGACCATCCCTAAGAAAAACAAAGTTGATTTAGTAATAGTAGAACAAACTAGACTCTCAGTTGAAGTTGTTAGCGCATTTAGTTCAACTTACCATTGCCATTATTATTTTTCCCCTCCCTAAAATGAAATTGACCAAACACAAAATACGCTCAAATATAACGGACGCTGGCCTTCAGCACATTACGATGTGCAAATACCCAAATTGAGATAGATTTGCAAAACCTAAGTGAAAAGTCAGAAACAAATATCGCACAGTAAAATAAACATTTATTTAAGATTTCATTTTTTATATCGTTTTATATTTTTTATATTTCATTTTTATTGTTATATATATATATTTGTTTACAATGTGCGTTTAATATCATTATTATTATATTTTCTATGTTTACATGTAAGAATAATAGTAAACACAAAAATAATAATTCATTATGTTTCAATTTTTCATTCAAAAAATGTCTATAGTCGATCTAAATCTAATATGAGGATACATTTCATTAGGATGCATTTCCAAGTGGCCCACAAGAGATCCATTTGGGTTGGCCACCTAACCTAGACCCACACCTTTCCAGTAAAATTGTGACATAAATTTTGAAAAGGTACTGCTTAATATATCGCATCTCACCACTGCCTAGAAATCTTGTAGATTTCTAAACATATTTATTCTAGAGATAGAGAAGTAAATATTTTGAATAAGCAAAATCAGAAATATTTCTGGGAGTGGAAGTAAGAGTAAATTTTAAAATTCGTAATGTGAAATTTTAAAAATTTCAAGCTTACTGATACCCCTGCTAATACTAACACAAATTTTATTACAAAATAATTAAGGTAAATATTAAATAAATAATCATTAAAACTAAATAGTTAGGAAGTGCCAAACTTCTACACCACCTGTTTTTTGGAGAGACCTGTGCTCCACACTCGTAGTGCACTACACAGAAACAGCCAACCCAGAAGAGTAAACAACTAGTCAGTCACGCCCCGACTATGGAAATGTGCCGAACAAAAAACAGAGACGCCGGACCCCGTCCATGACAAGTCGTTGTTATCGCTCTGTGAAGAGGCACGGTACCTTATTGTACCGCCCCCGCCCCCGACCGAAAGACAACTCAGACAATACAGATTCGCTAATCCACACAAAACAACAAGCATCATACTTATATGTAGTCCACAGGAAGTGAGCGTCCCCCAGGAGGAAAACCAATTGATCTAATCATCATCATCATCATTATCATCAGTGGCGCAACAGCCCCATGGTGGGCCAAGACCGTCTGCCTGCAGGCTGATTTCGAGACAGGAGATGTTTTCTTTTCCCGCCCATCGCCCTACTGTTTAAAGTGAATTCCAAACCACTGCAACATCCATAGCACCGCCGGGACTCGAACCCGAAACCTGTGACACCAAGAACCCTAAATTATGCTAATAGACCTCTCAAACCTCTACATTGAGGGAATCCGTTAATTTCATGTAAAAGGGGCGATGCTTGTAGCTTCAAATGGAGCATATTTTATTTAGAAAAAAAAAGTTACATTAATTTACAGCTAAAAAATGGACCCCATCTTTTTGAAAACATAGTATGATAGACCTTTTTCTCCTTTCACACCAACATCATAGAGTAGTAATGGTCAATAATCAAAATTGTTGGCAAAATTGATGGCACATGTTGAATTACAAAACCCTGAAATACTAGTCTAAAACTCACCCTGAACGAGTGTAATCTATTTCGCAGTGCCATATAAGCTCATTTTTTTTCTTTAATACAAAAGTTAATTAAACATTAATGGCAGAATCAAAAGAAAACACGTGAAGTGTATGGTCACGTGAGGATTATGTTTGCTCCAAACTGGCAACGCCGATGAACTTTGGATTTCATTCCATAAACAAAAATAAACGTCTTTTATTTAAACGAAAAAGGCCGGAATCATAAATACACCCGATAATCATGGGTGAAATCATATTTATACAAATAAATTATCATATTTATATGGACGGAATCATATTTATCATATTTATAAAGAACGGAATCCTATTTATACATCTGATAATATTGGTATTATTACTTAGGCGTAATCCTATTTTTACAAACATTAGAACATATTTATATGGACGGAATCATACTTATCCCCCGATAATATTCATCATTATCATTACTTGGGTGGAATCAAATCATATTTATAAAAAGGCAGAATCATATTTATACACCCGATAATATTATTACCATTATTTAGGCGGAATCATATCTATCATATTTATAAAGGGTGGAATCATATTTATACAAAGAGTTGATCATATTTATATGAGCGGAATCATATTTATCATATTTATAAAAGGTGGAATCATATTTATACAAAGAGTTGATCCTATTTATATGAGAGGACTCATACTTATCCTATTTATAAAGGACGGAATCCTATTTATACACCCTATAATAATAATATTATTATTATGCATTAATTCCTATTAGAAAAATATGCAATATTCAATTTAGCAACCTTCATAATTTTTAGTATAAATCTCCATAGAATGAAAGGGGTTGAATGACCATTTCCCACAATTTCATCATCTCTTCTCAAATCCAGTGCTGAAAATCATGGTAGTTTATCAAAAATAACATAAACTAGCATAAAATTCAAAAATGCATACTATCACGAACTGAAGCTATTAAAAATTCTCTTGCTAATGTGAAGTTGCATAATCAAGTGATGAAATACGAACTGGCGATCATTTAATAGCACAATTATTTAGAAATGCGCAATAAATCTGATGTCTATTTCTTTAGAAAAATTGCACAATTCATCGAAAACCAAAGAATCTATTGGTGGAAATTTCTTTTTCTTTTAAAAAACTGTTTATTAGAAATATTTTCATTTGAAGTGTTGTATAGTTTGGAAATTTTACCTTCGTTCCACATCACGCAAAAGGTTTGGGTGAGTCAAATCAATACTTTTATTTTTAATTGATTTATTTTGTTTCTAATACATTGTGATTATCTTTATTTATTCGTACTGGAATTCCTAATACATAAACGTAACATTCAATTGTCAGTTTTAAATAATTGAGTTCATAATTTTGGTGTAAAAACCAGATTGCTTTGCCTGATTGAGCATATAAATAATACGTCAAAATAAATTCTTTTAAATTTATAAATAATACGACAAAATTCTTAAAAATGGGTTTGAATGGACGAGTGGCTAGAGCTCTGACGCTCGGTATCAAAGGTGTAAAGTTCGAGTCCCGGCGGTGCTATGGATGCTTCTAGTGGTTCGGAATCCACTTTAAACCGTAAGTCCCGGTCTAACATGATCGTTGCGGGGGGTATTGTTACTCCGCGTCCGTAGCTTATCTTCAAGCAACACGCACCTCCTGGGTAGTGCTAAGTGAGTAACGTCGGTGCAGCGCTTGCTTTAAGACATCGAAGACAACTGTCTAAGTGTTTGCCAAAAAAATAATTCTTAAAAATTTAAATAAAATAATGATGAAATACTTGGACATGAATGGCCTAGTGTCTAGCGCTCTACCGCTCGGGGCCACAAGTGTCGGGTTCGAGACCCGGCGATGGATAATTGTAGTGGTTCGAATCCCCTTTAAACCGTAGATCCCGGTCTAATAGGATCGTAGAGCATTGTCGTCAGCCCTCGTGGTTCCTCACTAAAGTGAAGCTGCATATTACCCTCAGCCATGAACCTGTCGCTTGCGACGGGGTCCTTGGGCCTGCTGTAGGCTTTCCTGCACCAGGGGGATTAGTAACAACAACAATGAGATACTTTCATAATAATTTATATGGATTTATTTTGTGATGGATTTATTTTGTCGGAAAAAAATGATAAAATTTAACGGAATTATTCCTAAATATTAGAATAATAGTTTTGCCTGATAATAATTGCCATACATCATAACGCTTGAATAATCCCAGTTTGCTAAAATAAGCAGATATCCATCGTAATTAAATTCAATATATGTGTGATTTAATTCTCATTATTTTTGTAAATGTTATTGTGTTTTTATTTTTAATTTTAATTTCGTTTTTGAATTCAACTCTTCGTTATATTTTTATTGCTTTCATTTAAAGATTTATCAATGATTTAAAAAAAAAAAATCACTACATTAAGCTACAAGATTCAACATCTGTTTATAAACATTGGTAATTTCATAGAGTAGCAATATAATAAGGAGACTGATGGCCGAGTGACTAGCTCTCTGGCGCTCGGTGCCACAGGTTTCGAGTCCCGGCGGTGCCATGGATGTTTGTAGTAGTTCGGAATCCACTTTAAATCGTAGATCCCGATCCAATATGACTATTGGGCGAATGGCTGACAACCTAACCCATAGAAAGAAACCATCTCCTGTCTCGAAATCTGCCAATAGGCAGACGGCCTTGGCCCACCATGGGGTTGTTGCGCCATGTGCCCCTGATGATGATGATGATGATGATGATGATGATGATGAGTAATATAATAGAGCATGCATCAGAGTAGCCAGCAGAGATAATCCTCATGTGATCATATACCTCACGTGATTTTTACTTTTAACATATGCGATGACATCTTGGCGATTTTTGGCGACATTGTTTACTATTGGCTATTACTATTTTACGGTGTTGGGGATGGAGGGGGGAGGAAAAGGTCTACTATTATACAACAATTTTCAAACAGAAGCAATTAATTTTTTTCTGCTGCAAATAAATGGAAATTTAATTTTTCTAAATATTTAGCATTTATATTCTATAAGTAAATGTAAATATCCTTGCATAATATTTTCTCTCCAAAATGATTAAAAAATAAAATATTCATTTAAATGATCTTTTTCATACAAAATCGGAGTTATAAACGAATTAGTATTTATTACTAGTTATCTATTTATATTTAGTAAGCACATAATTAAATAAATGCATGACTTGAAAAGAATTTCAGGTTTTTTGGAAGGTTGAAATTTTCTTTTTTTTTAATAAATGCGCATTGAAAAAGCCAAGCAGCGATACAACTCCAATTCTAGTACGAAAAGGAAGGAAAAGGTTTACCCTAACTTTCTGTTCCTTTAAAATAGGGGCATAAGTTCCATTCCGTGTTCACTCGAACAAGCCTGGACATGTATATTCTATTCACAGAGTTGTTATATTAAACAATTTTGTTACCCTAGAAATAGAATTGGTTATAACAACTGAATAATCACCAGTGTGTGTCAACATTGAAAAGTACAAATTTCATTTTCGTAATTAGAAAGTTTCTCACCAAAAATCGTCCATGCTCGTGAACACCAAAAAATGTAATCAAATGCGCAAAATATTTTAATCTGCAATCCAAATTCACTGTAACTGTAACTGCTTAAAAGTGCACGCATCGTTTGCCCTAAGACTATTTAGTAATCTGCAGTAATCCACAGTTTCTCATTAGATGTCAGGTGTTGAACTAGAACCTAATGAAATACCTCTTGCAATAAAGGAACAAACATTGCATCAATATAATTATAAATGATAAAAAGTAAACACAGATGTTGTTTTGAAATTTGTGAATGTCGGTAATAAAATGTACTCACTTTAAGAAAAGTGCTTATGAATTTATTATGAATAACTCTATTTCCAACGCATGTCAACCATAACAATCTCGTTGGAAAACATGTGAAAGTATTTTTCAATCCTCCGTCACTTTTTATGATTCTGACTACTCATTTCGGTGCTTTTAGTTTTAACGAGATTTCTAATGAAATTCGAAAGTGGTTTTTGATGATATTATTATTAATTGCTATCTATGGATACTAAATAAAGCACTTCGATCTCATCTTATTGCAATTCATTGCGGTAAGTTTGTTTTTAGTAATTAATGACATTGAATAATATTGATTAATTTAATATTCACTCTTTATTGCTTTCATAATAAAAATGAAGAATTTTAGATTTAATGATGCTTTTTTTTTGTTAAATCCTAAAGAATAATATAATTTTTAAATACTGTGGATTGGTCTGAAGGCGTCGTAAGAGATGGGGTTTTTTTTTTTTCTTTATACACCTGTGGATTTAGTAATTGTGTTTTTAGTTATATAGTAATACATAACTATATATGGGACCTGACGCCGAGTGGCCAGCGCTCTGGCGCTCGGTACCACATGTTTCGGGTTCGATTCCCGGCGGTGCCATGGATGTTTGTAGTGATTCGGAATCCACTTTAAGTCTTAGGTCTCGGTCTAATAGGATCGTAGAGCGTTGTGGGGAAATAGTATTACTTGCGTCCGTAGCCTATCTTCAAGCTACGCGTGCCGCCTGGGTAGTGTTAACTCGGTAACAAAGGCGCAGCCTTGCTTATAGCATAAAGATTAACTGTCCCTGTATTGCCAGCTGCATTAGAACAATATATATATATATATATATATATATATGTATTACCTAATACTCAATTACGCACGCAACTAAATAAAAATAAATTTTTAGTCAATTCCTACTGTTTTCCCCACTCTATTGCAGAAAGTCCTTTATAAATAAAGTTGAATCCGGCTATCAATCTTCGGAATCCGGCTATCCATCCTACCCCATAAAAAAGAAAACAATATCCCTTGTTTCCGAATTTTCCAGTAGGCAGAAGACCTTGGCTTACCATAGAACTGTCGGGCCGTATATATACTAATATATGCAAGCTATTACATATGTAAGTGAACACAGAATGTGTTAAAGGGTATTCCGGGATTACTTGCAGGGAAAAATTATCTGCATTGGTGTATTTGTATGGCAGAAATTTCTTGGAAAAACTACCTATTTTTAGCCTGACTGTCATTGCCATTCACTTTAGTCGCTTTCACATTTCTCACTATGTCTCCTCGTTTTCAGAAAGCATGGAGAGAAATCAATGCCTAATCGATTCAGAAAGGTTGGCTTTGTATACAAAAATAAAATGTTATTGTTTACAAAAAGCATGGGTAACCCATTCATAGTTTTGGAGTCAAATTATTAATCTGTTTCCTCGTCAAAGGCAGTGCCAATATTATTATATATATAAAGAATATTAAATAATAATGATATATTAAATAAAATAAATTATGACCTTCACAGGTATTTGCATCCTTGCACTAAACCTTATTTAATAAGTATAATAGGCAACAATGGCTATAGATTCAAAATAGACAAATCTGTTTCGCAATGAATTTGTTTTCCACTGGATACTAAAACCTAACGTTTGCAGAATCCTTGCTATCGGTTTTGAAAGCAGTGACTATAACGGGTGTTTCCAGCAGATTCGAACCTATGTCCTTCTGCCTATTATCTGTACACGTGACCATTGGGTTACGAGTAATATTTTTCCTGCATATTGATAAAATGATTTTTTGCGGCATTTCTGTTCTAAGCTCTTTGAAATATGTTTTCATAGTCACAAAACGTCTTGTAATTTTTTTCATCTACATTCAACCAACCCCAAGACTAATTATTTATTATTCCCTTTTAAATTTCTGGATGAAAAAAAATTGCTACAGTATTCTCATGAACAATTTTTTAGATTTACATGTCAAATAATTGATAAATTATCAAATGTCTTTCCATTATTTTTTAAATATATATATATATATATATATTTATAAATTTTTTAAATCGAAAGAAAAAAAGAAAAAAAAAAAACTCTTAATAAACCCAAAAAATAATAAATAAAAAAAAAAATTAAAATAAAAAAAAGACGAAACGAAAAGATGTTGTACACTTAAATTATTTTCATTTTCATTACATTTACATAGATATTCATTTTTTATTACCTTTTCATTATTTTTACATGAGTGATTTTGATTTTCCAATGGCGGATGTACACTATCGAAATGCTAATAGCTAAGATTAATAAATTAATTTAAAATTCAAATTAGAATATTTAACCTACAAATCAAAAAATGGTTCACTTTTCATTTAAAACCATCTGAAATGACTAATCCTACTTAATTCACAGATTTCTAGTTTTAATTATGTTACTTTTCCTTAAAAAACAGAATAAATACTTACCTAATCTAAATAAGCAATTGTATAATTGGTAAAGAAATCTTCCTCATCAATAAATGCCTGTGGATTTTTAAATGTCTTGGTCTAATTACTTTTTGCCGAAAATCTGTAAGATCCGAAGTTAATCTTTAATCAATCATGATGATCTGATTCAAATTTCATCAATCTTTTTTCAGTGTGTCATATATTAGAATAATCTTTTTTTTTTTCGCTTTTCAGTTCACTTTCAAAATAGATCAAAGGCTGGAAGTATAATCTTTTATCTATTAGGCTTCTATCTGTAAAATACTTTTACTCGAATTAGTTTTATACTGTGTTTCTTCAAGCAATACATTGATAAATCTCAATTGGATTTGAAAATTTGTGTAGCAGGCAGGTATAAATCTAATCATATGACTGAATTCTGTTCCAAACTGTAAATATCAGGCACTTTGATCTAGGTATATTGCAGCTTCAACATTGCAGGGAGAAAGAACCAAGGGTTAAGACATTTAAGGGCTCAACAATTCCCAAACCTTCATCACTCAAGGGTTATGACAGCTAAGAGATTCAATAACACCCAAACCTTCAACCTTACCAAGGGAGAACGAATGATTAAGAAAATTAAGGGGTTCAACATCCTCCAAACTTTCAATATTACCAAGAAAGAACCAAGTGTTAAGACAATTAAGGTGTTCAACAATTCCCAAATCTTTAATATTAAGAGAGAGAACTAAGGATTAATACAATTGAGTAATTCTACAACTTCCAAACTTTCAATACTGCCAAAGGAGATGGTAATTAAGGGGTTCAATAATTCCCAAACCTTCAAAATTAAAAAGAGAGAACCAAGGGTTAAGATATATAAGGGGTTCAACAATTCCCAAACCAAGTTAGAACCAAAGGTTAAGACATTTAAACAGTTCAACAATTCCCAAACCTTTAATATTACAAAGGAGAACCAAGGGTTAATACATTTAAGAGGTTCAACAACTCCTAAACCTTCAACATTATCAAGAGAGAACCAAGGATTAAGACATTTAAGGGACTGCTCAACAATTCCCAAACCTTTAATATTACAAGGAAGAACCAGGGTTTAATAAAGGGTTCAACAATTTCCAAACCTTCAGCAGTACCAAGATAGAACGAAGGGTTAAGACAATTAAGGAGTTCAAGAATTCTCAAACCTTTAATATTAAAAGGGAGAACCAAGGGTTAAGACAATTAATGGGTTTAACATCCTCAAAACTTTCAATATTACTAACGGAAAACCAAGGGTTAAGATATTTAAGGGGTTCAATAACAGCCGAACTTTTAACATTACCACGGAGTTCTGTTACAATGCACCTAAAATTTCATATCATAATTTGGAACGAATATCCCAGGGATTTTCATCCTCTTCTTTTCCTTTTGGGGCCCATTGAAAGGACTTGTTGTTCTACAAATTTATCGTGAATATTCCCTTAATAGACAAGACACAAAAACTTTCGCCTCACGCATTACTGGTTGGGTTTCTAACCAAGAAACCCTAGTTAGAAACCAGCCTGACTCATGGTCCAGTTGCAATGTGCGCAGTTAGCGGCATTTTTGTAGTCATTGCTTTCAGAAGCGAGGAGACTCAAAGGTGAGTATGACAAATGAGTAAAAAATCGTATCGTATCACTAAGCACTTTTCCCAGGTTTTTTCGGAAGTTTACTGCCATAGAACCGACTAAGCACTGTTTTTAAGAAGTCTTTTTACTACTTCCAGTTTTGAACTGTACTGTCCTTAAGACTCTTCCAGTTTTTAAGTTCTTAAGTACTCTTCCAGTTTTTAAGTTCTTAAGTACTCTTCCAGTTTTTAAGTTCTTAAGTACTCTTCTCTAAGTTAAAGTACTGTTTTCCAGGTTTTTCGGAAGTCTACGGCAGTACAGCCAACGGAGTACTATTTTTCGGAAGTCTATTGCTGTAGAGCCAACTGAGTATTGTTTTTCGGAAGTCGACTGAGTATTGTTTATCAGGTGTTTCGGAAGTCTGATGCCGTACAGTTAACTGAGTACTGTTTACAATGTTTTTAGAAAATCTGATGTCGTAGAGCAGACTGAGTATTGTTTTGCAAGTTTCTTTCGTAACAAAATTACTGGCTCATTACCATCAATAAGACTATCTCACTCTAGTGTCTGCATTTCGGATAAAGTTAAATTTGCTACAAATCGCTATGTAATGATGACAATGGATGACATTTAAATGATGACAGTGCATCTAAATGTTTTGAAAATTAAAGTGATGTTTCTTTTTGCAGGGGGCGATTGTGATGGAAAAGCCTCAAGTGGAAATATTTGTTGTGAGAAATTCTGCGGATATGTTTCAAGAGAAGGAAAAATCTGATGCTACTTCTATTGAAAAGCAGTTTCCAAGCCAAAGTAAGTTTCTATAAATAAAAAACATTACATAATATTATTGTTATAATTTTTATTTGCTAAGCGTTGATGGACAAAATAATATTTTTATCTTATTTAATGAACAAGCATATATTTATATATATGTTCATGTGTGTGTCACTGAACTCCTCCTAAACGGCTCCTCCTAAATTTTGATGAAATTTTGTGTGTGTGGACAGGGAGAATGCTCTTATGCATTCCCTTGTTGTAAGTCCCCACGTCCTCACCAGATGGTGCTGCAGTCTATCAACTTCTATACCATTCAACTAATCGCTATGGAAATTGGTAATAATTTGTATTTGAGTATGGAAAATAAGTTCGCGCTATCCACTTTATAGTTACTTGCCACCAGAGGGTGCTGCAGCATTTCATCTTATATGTCGTTCAAACGATATTCATGAAAACGAGCATGCATATATATTGGAACATGGAGAATAGATTCGAGATATATAATTTTCTACAATGCAAGTTTTTTTGACAGGACAACGTATGCAGGGTTCTGCTAGTAATGAAAAAGTTTTCAAACAGTATTTTTTTTTAAGAATTAATATTTACATTAACATGATTCTATGTTTAATATAGTTGAAGTAATTAAAAGAATCATTTTTAATATTCTAATAATTTTTATGTATGGTAATATATATGTAATAATAATTATGTAATATATGGTATGTAATGGTTTATTTTTTTAATACACTCTCTAAACGGATTTAAAAACAAGTAATATAAAAAAAAAAATTTTTTTTTTAAAGTCAATTTTTTTTTCACTATATTGCAGAAAGTCATTTATAAATAATTTTCATTCATTTTTTAAAAAGTCTATCTGGCGCCCTCTATTGATAGATAATGCAAATTAAATCTAAAAAAACTAAAATTAATTAATTCAATTTAATTACGGAATTAATAATTGAAAAACTGTATTAAAAATCAAGTGTCATCCACTACAAGTTCAAAAATGTATTTGGACTTGAGTGGATGAATAAAAAGTGTTTTATGAACGATTGAAAATTTGAACAAGATATATATAGGGAGAGTGTGAGCTAATAGAAGGAATTGAAAAAAAAAAAAAAAAAAAAAAGGACAGAAAGAACTATTGTTCTACCAGCCGGATTTACAGGCAGAAATGAGCGAAACGATTTGCACGTGACATAGACAGATGTGGTACAACAATAAAATTTCGCATTTTGAAACAATAAAATTTTGTATTCAAATTAGAGATTATTTCGAATATTCCTGAATAAGATGTCATAAAATAAACTAAGCGCACCTATCAGTAACCAATCTCATAGAATATTAAATGCATTGCACAACACATATGTATTGCAAAAAGACACCTCCAAAATTATCTTTCTCTGCTATTACACATCTGCGTTTGAATCCACCCGACTTGGTGGATTGTCAATTTTCCTCGCGACGGCTGGGCAGATAGTATTGGAATGCAATAAAGTTTTGTATGGAATTTTTTTTTTTTTATATTCATTCTGCAAATAATTAAATTTTGGCAGCCAATGAAAGAATAGCAGAAGGGTCTTAATTTATCAAATTATTTTCCTTTTTTATCCTCGAAAAATGTGATAGTGACATAACGACTAAAAATATTGTATAGACTTTAAAAGAGTCTGATGAATAGGTCATATATACATATATGTATGATCGATTCATAAAACTCATTGCATAACATATAAGTATACAGAAATATATGTAGGATTTGTTTGTGTGGTAATCAGCAGGCGGCGAACACATCACTGTTGCTTGTCTTTGACAGAGCCTGTTTACAATGTAGGGGAGTATTCAACTTTGAATTCTGACCCCACGAGAAGGGACACAGACCCCCGTAGATGAAGAAGGGGAAGAACGCTGGAGAGAGGAGGCGAGACGGGGGCAGGCTGCGTCAAGCAGCGAAAGAAGATGTTCCCACTTAATTAATAACTAATGTAAATATCACTGTATAATAGCATGTAATTAAATGGCTTATTTAAAGAAACATCGCATGACTTTATTGTGTCTGCCAAATCCCCTAGACACCCACTGCTAAAGTCGGGCCATTGTTAGACTGGTAGAGAAGTCTACATATATGTATGCATGTATACTCATATATATACATAAACATGTATGTATATATATTATGCATATATGCATATATATATATATATATATATCTGTACAGTATAGCTGTACAATGAGCTATTCATCAGACTCGTTGTATATGTATACACATTCACAAATACATACACACAAGTACCCACACAAACAAATGTAGTTAGTGTGTGTACACATACGCATATTATATATACATATATATATATACTCATATATATACATAAACATGTATATATATATATGTATGTTTAAATATATCTGCATATATTCATATATATATATGAGTTATTCATCAGACTCGTTGTATATGTATATATAAATGTGTGTGTGTGTGTGTATGTGTAGATGTGTACAGATATACCAGGTGGGCTGAAACGTTCGTAGGCTAGCATAGAAAAATTCTTTTTTTTTTTTATAGAATTTGATTTTATTATTCAGTATAGTTGTCTTCGAGGGCGATACAACGATTATAGCGGTCATACAATTTTTCGATACCATTTTTATAGTTCGATTTGCCTTTAGCCTCAAAATAGGCTTCAGTTTCGGCGATTAACTGTTCATCGGTGCGAAATTTCTGTCCAGCGAGCATCCTCTTGAGGTCTGAGAACAGGAAAATGTCGCTGGGGGACAGATCTGGAGAATACGGTGGATGCGGAAGCAATTCAAAGCCCAATTCATGCAATTTTGCCATCGTTTTCATTGATTTGCCACACGTTGCATTGTCTTGATGAAACAGCACTTTCTTCTTCTTCAAATGAGGCCGTTTTTCCGCGATTTCGTCTTTCAAACGCTCCAATAACGCTACGTAATAGTCGCTGTTTATGGTTTTCCCCTTTTTTAAGATAGTCAATTAATATTATACCATGCGTATCCCGAAATATTGATGTCATAACCTTGTCAGCCGACTTTTGTGTCTTTACACGCTTTGGAGTCGATTCATCACGTGCAGTCCACTCGGCTGACTGCTTGACTTCGGTCGTGAAATGATGGAGCCATGTTTCATCCCTTGTCAGATATCGACACAAAAATTCGGTTTTATTACGATTGAACAGCTCCAAACACTGCTTAGAATCATCAATTCGTTGTTGCTTTGGGTCGATTGTGAGCTCGCGCGGCACCCACTTTGAACAGAGCTTTTGCAAATCCAAATATTCATTCACGATATGTCCAACACGTTCCATTTATATCTTTAGGGTCTCAGCTATCTCAATGGACTTCACTTTACGGTTATCAAAAATTATTTTGTGTATTCGTTTTGATGTTTTCGTCGGTAACAGTCTCTTTGGGGCGTCCACTGCGTGCATCGTCCTCGGTGCTCCTTTCGCCTCGTTTAAATTTAGCAAACCACTTCTCTACGGTTGATTTTCCTGGTGAAAAGTCCGAATAATGTTTATCAAGCCAAGCCTTGGCCTCAATAGTATTTTTTTTTTCGCCAAAAAGCAATGCTTTATTAACACACGAAATTCCTTTTTATCCATTTTTTTCAAACTAACAAAAGTTGCTTCACTAAAAATGCTATAACTCCCATACTAATAGTGCAACAGCTGTCACATTTATACACATGTCTTTTGAAGGTTAGGGCTAACTAATAATCAATCAATCTAAAATAATTAATACTAGTAGCGCCATCGTGTCAGCCTACGAACTTTTCAGTCCACCTGTTACATATGCATATATGCACATACGTATAAACATACAAATATATATGTACATGTGTACTATATATATATATGAGAATGTATATATATGTGTGTGCCTCAAGAAAATTTGACTAATAATAAAATGTTTTTTTTTTCAAGTTTCAGGAAACTATTGTTCTTTGTTTCGGAAATTCAAGCAAGCCAAAGAATGCCTGAAGTTATATTTATATTTGAAGTACGTGATAGCGGAAATTGCAAACGAAGGTCAGATTTTTAATTTCATACTCTTATTATTATTCTACGAAATATACAATAAGATTTCAACTTGTATAGGCTTATAGTCCATTTTTTATTTTACGACAATTTTATTTTATTTAAAAATAAAATAAAATTATTTCAAAAATTAAATTATTAATGAATTATTATTAAATTATTATTTAAATTATTAAATTATTAATTATAGAATTATTATTACATTATTTATTAATTATTAAATTATTAAACCATTAATTAATTAAAAATTAATTAATTAAAGTATTTAAAAAATAAAATAAAATTGTTAAAACTCGCATTAAATCTTCCATACTGTCTGAAAACATTTTTTTACTAAAGTTTCTCATTGGGTACAACTGACAAATCAAAATTAGTTAAATAACCAATGGCCTAAAACTGTTCAGTTTGATTTGAATTCAATGCGATAATTTTGATTTTAGGCCAATTATGAAATAAACCTCAAAATGAATCTTATTTACAGCTGATTCCTTACAATCATTTATAGTATATTATTTTCAGAATTACTTATAGAACATTTAAAATGAAGGGCTCTTTTAAATGTTCTTTTTGCCAGAAGATGAAATCCGCTATTATTATTGGAACAACGATTTTAAATGCATGAAATTTGTACTGTTTTTGATTCTCTGGTACTTTGAATATAAGTATTTCACTACAAGAACTTTGGATGTGTAGTGGATTTAACGTTATCCAGGGTACACCACGTAGTGCTGTTTAACGACACTCACATTTTGCCACTACAGCTTTTGAAAAAACATCTCATGGATTGGTTTTAATGGAAGTAAGAGGTTCGCACTTTCCTTTCTCGTTCTGGGAGCTCAACGAAAAACTCATTGACCTTTAAATTTTATCATACCCCTTCTAGGATATAGAGGAAGTAGTATCAGCTTTTGCTTGGGTGTTTCAAACACAAATAATCTTGATTGGAAACCCAATGCGTTAGTCACCAGACAGGTCAAATCTTAAAAGATCATATCTCAAATACAAACAGACAGATCAAATACTGCCTCAATACAGACAGGTCAAATCTCAAATACAAACAATGAAAATCAGTTTGTTAAATGCAATTAGCATCAAATAAAAACAATGCAAATCGATTTAATTAAAAATATTAACTTCAAATAAAAACAATGCAGATCAATTTTCTTAAAAACAATTAGTATGAGAAAACAATGAAAATACTATGAAAAACAATTATCATCAAATAAAAACAAAGGAAATCAGTTAGATTAAAAAACAATTTGCCTAAAAATGCAAATCAAATTATTAAAACATAGCATAAAAAATAAGACACAACAATTTTATGAAAAACAATTAGCAAATAAAAAAAAAATGGAATTCAGTTTTATTAAAAATAGCACAAAAATAAAAACAAATTAGTTTTACTAAAAACAATTGGCATCAAATAGAATGGAAATCAATTATAATAAAAACGATTAGCATAAAAATTCAAATCAGTTTTATTAAGAACAATTAGCATAAAAAATAATACAAATTAGTTTTACTAAAAACAATTGGCATTAAATAGAATGGAAATCAATTATAATAAAAACGATTAGCATAAAAATTCAAATCAGTTTTATTAAGAACAATTAGCATAAAAATAATACAAATTAGTTTTACTAAAAACAATTGGCATCAAATAGAATGGAAATCAATTATAATAAAAACGATTAACATAAAAAATTCAAATCAGTTTTATTAAGAACAATTAGCATAAAAATAATACAAATTAGTTTTACTAAAAACAATTGGCATTAAATAGAATGGAAATCAATTATAATAAAAACGATTAGCATAAAAATTCAAATCAGTTTTATTAAGAACAATTAGCATAAAAATAATACAAATTAGTTTTACTAAAAACAATTGGCATCAAATAGAATGGAAATCAATTATAATAAAAACGATTAGCATAAAAAATTTAAATCAGTTTTATTAAGAACAATTAGCATAAAAATACAAATCAGTTTTATTCAAAACATTGCATAAAAATAATATACATCAGTTTTACTAAAAACAACAGGCCTCAAATAGAAACAATGGAAATCAGTTATAATAAAAACGATTAGCATAAAAAATGCAAATCAGTTATATTAAAAACGATTAGCATAAAAATGATACAATAAACAAATAATGCTTTTTAAGTCACATTAAATTATAATACAATACATTATACGGCACAAGATGTTTAAAACTTTAATATTATAAACTTACCAGTGAGATATGTTGTTGTTTATGTTGAATGAAATTAACACGTGACTTGAAAACAATCTGTTGCTTCTATGAATATTCCCATATATAGATAATATTTTAAATTATTGCATATTTATGCTTGAAAAATGTTAGAATTAATTAGAATTTTGTGAACAAAGGAGTAGTAATCTAGTCACCAAGTTTACATACCTAAGTTCCCTTGACATCTTATTAAAATCAATGCTTTTTCGCTAAACTGAGCAAATGATGCTTTTAAATAAATTTTAAAGACTAATAAGATTGAATTTTAATGTCAAACTCTCAAGCCAATTATTTTATGAACTTTTTCATTGATGTTTTTGTGTAAAAATATTTTATTTTTTCCACAGTTGAATCCATGTTTATGTGCATTTTCTTCTTCCTACTCTACTTCGTGATGCTGATAGTGGGTGAGTCTCTTTTCATATCATTCGAATGCAAATTTTTTAATTATATATAAAAAAATCTATGTTTCGATTTATATGTTTATATACAAACTATGAAAAATTTGCATCGAATAAATGCTGCAACCGAAATTACATATTTTAAGTACATCGGTGGGTTTTGTATTCTACTTATGTGTACCACAAACAGCCCACCGACTTGTGATGAAGGGAAGACATTGCTTTCCGAGATAGGATGTATAGGTAACACTTCGACATTTACGTGTTGCATGGAAGAAAACCCGTAAAACTTCATCAGATAATTTGACTACCGATGTAAGGCGTTAATGAATGTTGTCACAATAGCTGTTGTTAGCTGTTCTTGTTTCTGAAAGCAATGACTGCAACTGGCATTGTGGTATACATACCACACCTGTTTGTGGTGCATACGTACCTGTTTATGGTATACATACACCAGTTGATACAGACCCCAACTTTGTTTTAACGTTTCATACTGATATGTGCGTTGTTGTGTCTAATCCTCAGTGTCCTGCGGTGCGGGGCGGACATCCCATGATGAAGGACATCCATCCATCACGGTCCCCATACTCATGGATGGAGGGAAAAGGGGGCAGCTTCTGTTGTGATGGAGCACCCGTAGATAGAAGTTTGACTTGGCTCCGTGTCACTTAAGAAGGAGGGTAGTGAATTCCGAGAGGAACTTTTAGGGGGAATTACCCCATGGGAGAAATTATCGTACGGGAGAAAACCGGAAAACATCCAACAGGCAGTCCGATTCACGAGGCAAGATGCTGAACATCACAAACGCCATCCAGTCTCCTAGTTTTTTGAAATAATGTGTACAACCATGCCGCCAGGGAATTGAACCTCAGCCCTAATGCTCACCAGCAGCGCACGTTGACACTGAGCCGCGAGTTGGGCCATCTTTGGTTCTAAAAGCAGTGAGTGTCACAACTTTTGTTTTAAAGTTTCGAACTGATATTATATATATATATACGTTGGTGGGGGTCTCCTGTCCTTCTTAAAAATCCCTCGAACATTGACCGAGGGGGTTTAACGAGGGAACCATACTTTCTGAAAAAGTTTCAAGTATAATTTAGATTTACGTGTTGTACGGAAGAAAACCATTGTAAACTCCCTTTTGGCAGCTTTGAGTCAAGAGTGGAGAATCTTGTACAGGCTCTACATAATTGCAACGACGACACCACCGGATTTGAGCCTGACCCCCTCCCTTACAAGATTTGCACACTTGGTCATGTACAGAACAAATTTATATACTTCGGAAAGGAATTTTGTTTTCTATTAACATTCTGATTTAATTAAAAACAAAAATATCTATACATTTTGACTATTGCCCCGGCATTATTATTTTTTTTATTCTACGGACAAATCAGGGTTCTGCAGTGATGATACAAAGAAGTTTGTTTTGAATAATTTGTTCAGATTTTTTGTTAGATTTTTGCAGTTAGACCCCAGATTAAGGCAGCGTAAGTAACGATAGGCATTAGAACTTGGTTGTATAGAAGAATTTTGTTTGATAAAGTTAATTTAGAAAATGTATTCATGTGTGGCAGAGTGAGATAAAATTTTCCCAACATTTTTTTCTGAATATGAGGTCGAAATGTTAGTTTATTGTCTATGATCAAGCCGAGATATTTGATATTAGTTGTCCATTCAATTTGTTGATTAAAAAGGGAGCGATAAATATTTGGTTGTCTGGCGTGTCCTTTTCGGAAAGCGATGGCGTGAGATTTAGAGACATTAATTGCTATGCTCCATTTAGTTAGCCAATCCTCTAGAGTATGCAGGAAATTTTGAAAAGTTTTGATAACATAATGAATAGAAACATCTTGGGCAATAGCAGCAGAGTCGTCAGCAAATAGACAAGTGGAAATGTTAGTGCATTGTGGAAAGTCGTAGATAAAGATATTGTAGAGGATAGGACTGAGCACGCTTCCTTGATGTGTACCAACACTAATACGAGCTGGAATATCTTTAAATACAAATCTTTTTGAGATTGTAGATTTGACTTTGAATTACGACTAAGCTACTGTTTTTTGCTCTTAACATTATTATAGAGTATCTATCCACTGATCTAGTTTGAAGTTGAATCTGCTTTATCACCAATTAGAATTATACATTATGGTACGATAGGAGCACCAAAATAAAAGTTCATGATGGTATATAATTCATTTTTTTGTTGTTGTTGTAAATGCAATGAAACAACAGAAGACTTAAAGAAACTTATATTGTAGATGGACAGATTTTTGTAATATCTTTATTCGTGTACATACTCTCTTCAAGAGTGATACAATCATTCCAATCTTCCTCTAACTTTTCGATGCCTTTTTTGTAGAACGATTTGTCTTTTGCTCTCAAAACAGACCTCAGTTTCGGCAATCACTTCTTCATTTGGACCAAATTTCTTTCCCTTGAGGATCTTTTTGACGTCTGCAAAAAGCCAATAGTCGCTGGTCGCCATATCTGGAGAGTACGGTGGATGAGGAAGCAATTCGAAGCGTAATTCTTTCAATTTAACCATAGTTTTCATCGACTTGTAACACCGGGCATTGTCTTGGTTAAGCAGCGGTTTTTTTTTTCTTAATTTTTACACTTAATGGATCCAATAAGGACATGTAATATTCGCTATTGATAATTTTATCTTTCTCAAAATAGTCGATAAACAAAATATCGTAAAATACCTTACCTGCTGATTTTTGAGTTTTGTTTGCTTTGGACGACTTTCACCGCCTGCTGTCTACTCAGCTGACGATTATTTTGATTCAGGTGTGTAGTAGCGGATCCATACCACATACCGGCACAAGAAATCCTTTTTATCTCGCTTGAGCAGTTCCAAATAGCGCTCTGAATGTGGTTTTCAGTTCTGTGTGAGAAAACGTGGCTTTAAGCATACTCAAATTTTCGTGCAAAATTGTAAACACACTAACTTCTGATATCTTTAAGATGTCAGTTATATCATGCAACTTCACTCTAAGGTCTTTCAAAACTATTCTACCGACTTTTTTTTATGTTTTCCGGGACAACTGCCGATTTTGGGCGACCACGTTTAAAATCAGCATAGTCAATAATAGTTGATTTCTCTGGTACAGAGACTTCATAACGCTCATCAAGTCCCTATTTGGCTTCAACAGTATTTTCTCCATCAAAAAACCATGTTTAATCAACACACGAAATTCTTTTTTATCCCTTGTTTTGAAAGTTACAAAACTGGAGTCACTAAAACCACTGTAATCTGTAAATTAATTATTAGAATATCATAAAATTTCGCATGTATTGTTTGAAGGATACTACTATCCAAGAATCATATGGATCTGCCAACAGTGTTGATATATGTGTATCAGACTGGAGACTTATTGAATGATGTGTTGCTAGATTATTCAACTTTTAGAGTTATTTTACAAAAAAAAAAAAAAAAACACATTTCTGTATTTATTTGAACAATTTCAAAATCCTGAGAAACTAATTACAATGCCATAATCCTCAAAAATCGAGATTTGAGTTTTCAGAAAAATAATTTTGAATCACATATAAAAAGAAAAAAAAATCAATCAGTTGACTTGTAGCAATTTATTTTTAAACAAAGACAACATCAAAAATCTTACAGTAGTTGCCTGTTCAAATAAAATAATCTTAACATAAAAACCCTCGTGCCACAGATTATCAAACAGCACGCTCAAAAAAATTGCCTCTGAAAGCGCATGTAATCACGATCGATGAGATTATAACTGTTTCATTCAAGTCACGACTTCTAGTGACTGTCAGTTTTAATTCAATTCAATAAATTCTATTATAATTTTTGTAATTCAACAATTTTTATCGACAGAATCAAACGTACATTTTTACAAAATTTTTAACAGAATAGCCAACGAGCACTAAACTATAGTACAAATAATGTCCGGAAGTAAATCTAAACGTAAAGGCTTCTTTCTTCCTGCTCAAACCGTCTACGAATTATTAGTAGACGCTTTTCCAAACAAGGTGAATCCGAAATGCGCCGTCTATTTGACAGCCATCCTGGACTACTTGACAGCAGAGATAATCGAATTAGCCAGTAAGAAAGCCATAGAGAGAGGAAGTGACACGGTGACACTGGAAGATGTCACCTGGGCTATGCACCACGATCCGGAGCTGAACAAGGCTTTTCCAGTACTTGGCGACGACGGTTGAAGGTCATGGAATGCAAAAATACAAAGACCTACATCCCCAATAAGTACAGATCATATAAATGTTTAGTAACATTCATACTGGACATATTTACTATTGCTCATATAAATTTTTAGCATGTAACTTGTAGGAGAATTGCTTGGAGGAGAAATTTTGCCATAAAAACTATTCAGAACTAAAATAAAAGAAAATTTTTAAATTTCCAACATATATTGTGAATGGTCTTTTACTGACTTAATTTTATTAAAGCTTTTTCCTATTCATTGCTTAACGTAATTTAAATTGGTTAAATCGCAATTTAAAGAACAAAGAAATTTGGCAACTTTTTTGTTGCCCAAAGGGTGATAAGTTGCCAAGTATAGTAACCCGGTTTTTTTTTAACTGGAAATTCATTCGGATTTCCGACTTTTGGGTTTCGACGAACTCATTCGGGTTTCCGACTCAGACTTCGATTTCGTCTTTCTGTATCATGACTTGGAGATATTCCCTTTAAACTGGACATATTTACTACTGTTCAAATAAATTGGTACTTACGTATTAACGCCACCGCAGCAGAAGTTGCGCCAAAAAAATAGAGACTATTTTGAATATATGCTAAACTCTATTTCGGCCCATTTTCCACCGAAATCCGATTGACTACTTTGTTTTTAAATAAAGTGTTTTGAATTTTGAAAGTGTTTTGATCTTAAATAAAGTGTTTTATATATTTTATGATTTGTCAAAAAAGATTGGCGCAACTTAATAACCGCCAAATCTGTAGCTGCGGTGGCTTTAATACGTAAGTACCAAAAAACTATTATATAATCAACATCTTTTTAAAAATTTTTGTCTCATTGTTGCATTATAAAAGTTATTAATTAACTAATTATCTAAGATCACCAAATAAATTTTAAAAAAACATTATACCCTTAAAGAATAGCCAAAGAATTATATATCTTAATGCATTCATTTGTCATCACAGAATTACACTTGAAAATTATCTTTCTTTAGAAGATTTTTTCATCCTCATTACATTCCTTTACAATTTTTGTCACTTTTGTGACAAATGATAAAATATATAAAACACTTTATTTAAAATAAAAACACTTTCAAAATTTAAAAACAAAGTAGTCAATCGGATTTCGGGGAAAATGGGCCGATATAGAGTTTAACATAGATTCAAAACAGTCTTTATTTTTGGCGCATTGGCAGCTCTTTATTGGCGCAACTTCTGCTGCGGTGGCGTTAATACGTAAGTACGAATAAATTTTTAGTATGTAGCTGAAAATGATAGAGTATTGCTGGCGAAATTTTACCATAAAATAATTCAGAAATAAAATAAAAGAAAATCTTTAATTTTCCAACATATACTGTGAATGGTCGTTTACTGACTTAATTTAATTAAAACTGTTACCATTGTATTGCTTAATGTAATTTAAATTGGTTACGGTTAAATATCAGTTTAAGGGACAAAAAAATTTGGCAATTTTATTTGTTGCCAAACGGGATTGCCAAGTGGGGCCCGGTTTTCTAACAAGAAACTCGTTTTCCCGTCAGACTTGGGTTTTCGACTTTCTGTACCATGACTTGCTGATATTCCCTTCGGAAGTGACACGGGATTTTGTCGCCAAATGTCGTTAAATGATAAAGAAGAATTGCCGGAGAAATTTTGCTATAAAACAATTCAGAAGTAAAATAAAAGAAAATATTTAATTTTCTGGCATATATTGTGAATGGTAGTTTACTGACTTAATTTAAAATTCTGGTAAAAATTTAGAATCCTGTACCCTGTATGCCAAATGCATCGCCAGGATGCTAAGTGGCCAAGTAAGCATAGTAATGAATGCACCTGTTAGTTTTCGCGGTAAAATGATATTGTGCCAAATTCCGTCACTGGGATGCCAAATCGCCAAGTAAACAAATAAAATGGCTGCCGAAGTTCAGTGTCATTGTAAAACTCTATTTCGCCAAAATGCATCTCAAAATATTGCTAACACGCCATCTGTAGCCAAACAGCTATTACGTCAAAGTTTATTCTTGAAAGTGCTTTTAAGTTAAAGTTTATCGCTTTAATGCCAAATATTATCACTATCCTGCCAAAAGTTTAATCCTTGAAATGCTTTATAGCTAACATTTATCGCTTTATCGCCAAGTTTTCACTAAGAGAATTTTTTTTTTTAAATTGCTTTTGCCCAAAATTTAATAATGTACCCCTGAAGAAGTCGCCAATCTTGCAACCGGAATATTTCACCAATTTCTTTCGGGTTACAATACAATAATTAGAGGAATTCGTGACTTTTAATGACATTTTCTATAATGACTATTTTATTGCTACTTCAATAGTTATTTGTAGAATTTTTTTATAGTAAATCAGAACAGAAATATATATTCTTTTAAATAATCATTCCGATAAATTATTGATTATGTGATTGTTCTTATACTATATTTCGGCTACTGATGCAGAATATAGATTTTTATGAAATTGCCACTCATGAAAATAAGAAACAAACAACAAAAAACGATTTTTTCAATTCCTTCTATTAACTCACACTCTCCCTATATATATCTTGTTCAAATTTTCAATCGTTCATAAAATACTTTATATTCATCCACTCAAGTTCAAATACATTTTTTTTTAACTTGCAGGGGATGACACTGGATGTTAATACAGTTTTTCAAACATTAATTCAGTAATTAAATTTGATTCATTCATTTTAGATTTTTTAGATTTAAGTTGCGTATATCTACCAATAGATGGCTCCAGATAAACTTAAAAAAATGAATGAAAATTATTTATAAAGGACTTTCTGCAATATAGTGGAAAAAAAAGAAGGAATTGACTTAAAATTTTTTTTATATTACTTGTTTACTTTTATAAATTATATTTGATTATCAAATAATTATTTTCTTTTTAATGCTGTTGATATAGTTAAGGTTTTGTAAAAACAGTTATTTGAATTCGCGCGGAAAAAGTGTTACTTTTTAATTTTCGAACGGTTAGTTAGAACGAAAGAAAAAGGCAGCTAGAACGTATTTATTTTTTCTTTGGTATGTGTTGTTCTTGTTTTCTTAATTCATTTGATATGTCTATGAAAGGACAGGTTTCAGAGCGGCAATAAAAAGATTAATTTTCTCCTCAAATAAAATGTAAGTTATTCTTTGGTTTTTTTTTCTTTTCTTTTTTTTTTATTAATATTGTTTTACCATTCAACTTCTGTTTCGTAAAAATGAAATATTTTTTGACATAATAGAAAAAAAATTGGCGTATTATTGAATAAGTTAGGCGTAATTTTATTGTAATACCAATAATTATCGTTGTTAAAACGGTATGTTTTTATGAGTCAGCAAAACAAAATTCCACATAATAATTTGGCTTTAAAACGTTAAAATGTGGCATAAAAGCAATCTAAAATTTTGGCAAAGTAGTGATATATTTTTGGCGTTAAAGCTTGTAACATTTGGCGTAAAAGCAAATCCTTAAAATTCTGCCGTAATAATGGTAAAATTTTGATAATAAAGGCAATTCAGGCATAAATGTTTTAGCATAATAGTGCCTGTTTTATAGACTATACCAAAAAGACCAATTTTTTTCAAAAACTCTTTATTTATTCTTCCAAATTTATTTCATCGCCTTCAAAGTAATTCCCTCCGGACACAATGCATGCTTCAACCTTTTTTCCAATTCTCAATGATGCTAAAAAGTCATCCTCAGGGATGCCCTTCAAAGCGCGCGGCGATTCAAGTTGAATCTTTTCAATCGACTCAAAACGATATCCCCGGAATGGTCTTTTGAGTTTAGGGAATAGCCAGAATTAGCACGATGCTAAATTAGGTGAATACGATGGTTGTGGAACGATATGGGTTTAATTTTTGGCGAAAAAGTCACGGAGAATCAATGCAATGTGTCAGTGTTTTCGGTACCAATCGAGATATGAAGCGTTTGAGGCCCAACATGGAACTGACCGATCCTTTTGAAATTCAAACATCATCAGAAAGGTCTCTGATTGTAAATCGACGGTTTACAAGCACCAAATCTTTAATTTTTGTGGACGTGCGGCGTTTGTCGGTTCAGGTTGATGGTCGGCTAGAGGGCTCTTCGTCTTCAACGCGTTCTCTGCCTTCTTTGAACTGTTTATATCACTTCCAAACATTTCTTTCCTTTTATAGGAATGCTCACCGAATGCCTTCTGCAACATTCTATACATTTCCGCAAATAAAATTGAATGCAAGTTCTTTGCTCCATGAATTCAAACATTTCAAAAATCGCCAGAATCAGTTTTAGCGTCTCACAAAGCCAAGTAATTCAAACACTAATGAATATTTTTCCCACAGTTTTTCCCATTTTCAAATTCCCCCAAATTTAAGGGCAGTGCCAGCAACCTAAAAAGAAAATATATTGAATTGAAATTCCATAAGCCGATTAGGAATTAAGGAATTTTAAACTGAAAATTGGTCTTACTTTTTGGACACAGTAGTATTTTTCTTTCAGTAGTCGTTGTATTTTGCAGGAGTTAACTATGAGTTTTCTGAGAAGGTTGACTGCATTGCTGATCCCTTGCTATCAGTCAGCGTGATCGAGTCCGGACTGATCGGCTGCCTAGTCAACATGATCAGTCTGATGTACCTCTTCACGGGAGTGCGCCAGAGATATGTCGAAAAGTGCAGGTGCATATTTCAGTGTGTCCTCTTCGTCAACAATGTCTTGGGTAAGTGCATAAATTATTGGTTTTTGCAATATCTGTGCTTTAACTTTGTAAAACTCAAGTCTAATGTTTTTAACCAATGCTTGCCAAATTTGTGGTCAATCATTTTATTAGCAGTTTTAATTATGCAGTCTGTCGTTCACCAATAGATTTTAATGTTTCATCAAGACATGTAATTTTAGACATGATTAGACAAGACAATATTTTAATGTTTCATCAAGACATGTAATTTTAGACAAGATTAGACAAGACAATATTTTAATGTTTCATCAAGACATGTAATTTTAGACAAGACAATAATGTTTCATCAAGACATGTAATTTTAGACAAGATTAGACAAGACAATATTTTAATGTTTCATCAAGACATGTAATTTTAGACAAGATTAGACAAGACAATATTTTAATGTTTCATCAAGACATGTAATTTTAGACAAGATTAGACAAGACAATATTTTAATGTTTCATCAAGACATGTAATTTTAGACAAGATTAGACAATATTTTAATGTTTCATCAAGACATATAATTTTAGACAAGATTAGACAATATTTTAATGTTTCATCAAGACATGTAATTTTAGACAAGATTAGACAATATTTTAATGTTTCATCAAGACATGTAATTTTAGACAAGATTAGACAAGACAATATTTTAATGTTTCACCAAGACATGTAATTTTAGACAAGATTTATTTTAATGTTTCATCAAGACATGTAATTTTAGACAAGATTAGACAAGACAATATTTTGATGTTTCATCAAGACATGTAATTTTAGACAAAATTAGACAATATTTTAATGTTTCATCAAAACATGTAATTTTAGACAAGATTAGACAATATTTTAATGTTTCATCAAGACATGTAATTTTAGACAAGATTTGACAAGACAATATTTTAATGTTTCATCAAGACATGTAATTTTAGACATGATTAGACAAGACAATATTTTAATGTTTCATCAAGACATGTAATTTTAGACAAGATTAGACAAGACAATATTTTAATGTTTCATCAAGACATGTAATTTTAGACAAGACAATAATGTTTCATCAAGACATGTAATTTTAGACAAGATTAGACAAGACAATATTTTAATGTTTCATCAAGACATGTAATTTTTAGACAAGATTAGACAAGACAATATTTTAATGTTTCATCAAGACATGTAATTTTAGACAAGATTAGACAAGACAATATTTTAATGTTTCATCAAGACATGTAATTTTAGACAAGATTAGACAATATTTTAATGTTTCATCAAGACATATAATTTTAGACAAGATTAGACAATATTTTAATGTTTCATCAAGACATGTAATTTTAGACAAGATTAGACAATATTTTAATGTTTCATCAAGACATGTAATTTTAGACAAGATTAGACAAGACAATATTTTAATGTTTCACCAAGACATGTAATTTTAGACAAGATTAGACAAGACAATATTTTAATGTTTCATCAAGACATGTAATTTTAGACAAGATTAGACAAGACAATATTTTGATGTTTCATCAAGACATGTAATTTTAGACAAAATTAGACAATATTTTAATGTTTCATCAAAACATGTAATTTTAGACAAGATTTGACAATATTTTAATGTTTCATCAAGACATGTAATTTTAGACAAGATTTGACAAGACAATATTTTAATGTTTCATCAAGACATGTAATTTTAGACAAGATTAGACAAGACAATATTTTAATGTTTCATCAAGACATGTAATTTTAGACAAGATTAGACAAGAAAATAGTTGATGTTTGTTTAACGTCTTTAACAAAGTAATTATAAATTTTGCCGTGATGAGTAATGTATGGTAATCACAAATAAAAACCGTATAACAAACAATAAATAGTAAATATAAACAATAAATAAAAGCAGTTATAAATCTAAAGATTACATGCAATTTTTTACATCATTCTTGTCACGACATAGTAAATTTTGTTTAAGGTTGTGATCTATACAGAGTAATATTACAATATTTACAAAGAAATGTTACGGTATAGAATATTTATTACAAGCACTAATTTAGAAAAAGTTCTTTGTTTTCCTATTTGGGGATTTTGTAGTCGGTAATTCAATAACAGATATTAATGTTTGATCAGTTAACAATTTTAATTAAAAGAAAATTCTCAAATACGTATGTATAAACGCTCTTGACAAAGGTAATTATATATTTGGTCTTGGTAAATAATGTGTGGCAATGGTAAACAACAAATTTAAACAGTTATAAATGTAAAGATTATAGTCATTTTTTTACATCAATTTTTCAAAACGCAGTGAATTCTTTTTGAAGATTGGGATCTATACATAGTAACATTACAATAATTACAAAAGAAATGTTACCGTATAGAATAATTTAGTATAAAGGCTTACTTCAAAAGTTTCTTGTTTTCCTACTTCAAGAATTTTGAAATTCTTCAATAGATTCTAATGTTTGATCAGTTAACAATTTTAATTAAAAAAAATTACAGAAGAACATACAGTAAAAGCCCTTGACAAAAGTAATTGTAAATTTTGTCATGGCAAATAATATGTGGTAGTGATAAGCAAGAAATAAAAAGGGTTATAAATGTAAAGACACCATGCCATTTTTATATCATTTTTGATATGACATCTTATTGAATATTTATATTCGATTTTTAATGATTGTAATCTATATAAAGGAATGTCGTTGTATAGATTAGTATAGAATAATTTATTATAATCGGTTACTTAAGAAGAGTACTTTGTTTTCCTACTTCAGGATTTTGTAGTCAATAATTCAGCAACAGATTTTAATGTTTGATCAGTTAAATATTTTAATTAAAAAAAGAAAATTACAGAAATACACACGCGTAAACGCCCTTGACAAAGTAATTATAAATTTGGCTATGCTAAATAATGTGCGGTAATGGTAAAAAACAAATTAAAACAGTTATAAAGGCAAAGATAACATGTCATTTTTTACGTCATTTTTGACATGGAATAGTGAAATTTTTTTTAAGATTGTGATCTATACAGAATAACATTACAATATTTACAAAGGAATATTACCGTATAAAATAATTTATTATAAATGCTAACTTACAAAAAGGTTTTTGTTTTGATATTTGAAGATTTCGTAGATCATCAACAGATTTTAATATTTGATCAGTTAAAATTTTAATTAAAAAAGAAAACTACACTAATATATGTAGGAACATTCTTGACAAAAGTAATTATAAAAAAATGTGTGGCAAATAAAAAATAGTTATAAATGTAATGATTATATGCCTTTTTATATCAATCTTGGCATGACATCTTAGTGAATGTTTGTGTTTAGTTTTTAATGTTTGTTATTTATACAAAGGAATGCAACTGTATATATTAGAGTAGAATAATTTATTATAATCGGTTATTTGTGTAGAGTACTTTGTTTTTTTACCAACAGATTTTAATGCTTGATCAGTTAATAATTTTAATTAAAAATGATAACTATATAAATGTATGCAAGTAAACATCTTTGAAAAAAATTTAACATATTGTATATATAATTAGGTCTTAATAAAAATTTTTAGATATTATCCTTTTCCACAATCTTTTCTTGCAAGAACTTGTTTTGAAAGAAATTCTTTCAAGTATTTCAAAGCCTTTTGTTTAAATTAAAAGGAAGATAAAACATAGGAAGAAATTCAAAAGATGTCATAGACAAATAAATACGGAGATTTCATAGATAACACCATAGATTTTATATAAGTGATCTAGGGGATCTAGGTTATCATAAACTTTGCAAATCTCCTTTAGTCTGTCTGATGCTTTGACGGATAAGCAAAGATCTTTCTATTTTAAGATCGCTAATTGATCCAACATGGGTTCGTTTATCCTTTCGTCCATTGAATTTTAATTCCAAACCAGTTGTTTGTGCAGACAGCGATTGCATCTCCTGTTGCAACGACTTAAGACTCAATACTATTAAAAGAAATAAATTATTATCTCTAAATTCTTCAAGATTTGTTAAAAGGTTTTTACACTTTTGTTTTACCAACGCTTAATTATACAGAAGCCTAAATAGAACATTTTTCTAATTATGTTCGACGGATAGATTTTAGAACCACACAAAATCTTCTAATGTTCCAAGTTCGTAGTTATTGCTGATTCTTTAAAGTGCTAAAAGAACTCATGAAATCCTTATTTCATGAAATAGATACTTCCTTTTTAACTTGCGTATTGTAAATGCATTGAGAGTGTAATATTATTGGAGAGTGTCACTAATCTGGAATTCAGCAGGCAGTTTTTGGCGTCGTATTGTTAATGATGTAATGAGATGTCTTAAATTCTTCAAGGGATTCATTGGCAAGGCGTGGTGAATGTATCTTTAGCTTGAACTTTTAAATGTATAAATGAGATTTCGAGTTTTTGGCATTTGTATGATAGCAGACATTTCATCATGTTAAAATGGGTAGAAACTACCATTGAGAAGAAATTGGGTTTTTGGAGAGATTTTCAAAATTATTTTTCCAAATTCGATTGAAATTCATAAAACAAAATTATATTGTAGGAAGATTGGGATAATCAACCAGACAGTCCGCGTATTGAGAGATTCAATCATCTATCATTGACTCAAAACCACTGAAGACACTTTTCTTCAATAGCATTTAATGTTTTCAAAGGTACAATCGACCCAAAAGTGTCTGAGTAGTATCAGGTCTTGGTGGATGGTATTAGGCCTTTTTGAATGGTATCAGATGGGTGATGTCAGGTCTTAGTGGGTGATATTAATCCTTTTAACCTCTGAAATGTTTCAATTATTAAGTGGTCGCTTTTGTGCTTTTTTACAAGATTCATAAGCCATAATAAGTACAAATGCATCCCATGCAAAAACGATACCTCACGTGAGTGACATTTGTGTGATGACAGACCCCTCAGTTTCTGCCCAACGTCGCATTAACGTGGAACAACTACCTTTGACAATTTCTCCAGATAGTTGTCACTTCTGTTCAATGTTTTTTTCTTCTAATGCAGCTGGCAAATAGACCGTGATCTTTTTTATGCCATAAGTGCTGCACAGACGTTACTCACTTTTCATTACCCAGGGGCGCGTGTAACTTGAAGATAAGTTACGGACGCGGAGTAACAATGCCCCGCAACGCTCTACGGTCCTTTAGGACAGGGACCTACGGTTTAAAGTGGATTCCGAACCACTACAAACACCCGCCGGGATTTGAATCCGATACCTGTGGTACCGAGCGTCAGAGCGCTAGCCACACGGCCATCAGGCCCCCTGTTCAATGTCCTAAAAGGTGATTTTAACACGCACTCAAATAATGAATTGAAAAATGCATGGGAAAAATAACCACTATGGTAAGTGCCTTGATAAACCCATTGGTTATGCAACGTTTCATAGAGTTCAGAGATTTTGGTTTGGTTTGGTTTGTCGCTCTACGGTCATCTTGTGCGCACGAGGGCTAAACAGACCGAGACCTACAGATTAACGTGGATTCCGAACCACCAAGAAACATCCATGCCACCGCCAGGATCTGAACCTGAAGCCTGGGATATCAAAGACCAGAGCGCTAGCCACTTGGCCACCAGGCCGCTTAGAGTTCAGAGAAGGCTGATTTGATTCTTTTTTCGACGTACACTAGGGTCTATAATATCTACTTTTGGATACTTTTGATTCACTTGGCTTTGTGCTCACCAGACCATTTCAAGTCTATAATCGTTCTAGTTCGGTATAGATCCAGCTCTATAATGTTTTTGTTGTTGTTTCTTATCCCACTTTGTCGACAGCAACATCTAGACCAGGGGTGGCCAACCCGCGGACCGCCTTGAACACTTTTCTGTGACCCGTGAGATTTATCACACCTTTACAAAATATATTTATTTCATAATGGTCAAAGTAGTGAAAAGCAATGTATTAAAAAATACATTATGTGTGCATCCATCTATTCAAAAATGAACTGTCGAAATGATGAAAAAAATTAACTTTTTATTTTAACATAACATTCTTGCGAATGTATGACAGATATTGCCTGTTTTATTTATGAGTTTACAGTTACGATTTCGCAGAATAATTATAAATTATATTCTTCGAACTCATGTGGCGCACGCATCTTGGAACATCTAATATAACAGGTTGTAATATGAATATAAAAATGTCTCTAGTGGGTCTAAATCTAATATGGGGATCTACAATTTTATATGCAACCCACGGAGTTAGGATGCATTTCCAAAGTGGCCCGCAAGATCATTTGGTTGGCCACCCCCGATCTAGACCAAGTCCATGAACCTGTTCAAACCGACAAATCATGATAAAGGGTACAAAATGCAGCTTCTTTTTTGTCCTTAACCTTGCGGAACAAAGACATAGGGTACCCAAAGGAAGAATATAATGTTTTTAAAAATCATAACAAGTAATATAAAATTATTTTTTAAAGTCAATTCCTACATTTTTTTTTTACTATATTGCAAAAGTCCTTTATAAATAATTTTCATTCATTTTTTAAGTTTATCTGGCGCCATCTATTGGTAGATATATGCAACTAAAATCTAAAAAAAATTAATTAATGAATTAAATTTAATTAATGAATTAATATTTGTAAAACTGCATTAACATCCAGTGTCATCCAGTACAAGTTGAAAAAAATGTATTTGAACTTGAGTGGATGAATAAAAAGTATTTTATTAATGATTGAAAATTTGAACAAGACATATATAGGGAGAGTGTGAGATAATAGAAGAATTGAATGAAAATTAATAATGATAATAAATATTTTATAACTCATAGATTTTTTTAATTATATATCTTTGCAGAATATTTAAAGTAATTTTATTATATTGCCATAAGTAATATATTCAAATGCTTTAATATTCTATGTATCTGTACCTTATGTTACTTCTTGTTATATTGTTTGACAATGCTTTGTTATTTACAGGACTATTCCATGTGTACTCCATTTGGAAGCCTGACGTATTAGACACGGTCAACCCAGACTACTGCCACTTCCAGCTGTACTGGATATCGTTTTTCTGTTTTCACTGTGCCGCCGTCTTTTACATAGTCATCTTTTCCCTCTTACTTGGGGGCACTGATTTATTATTTTGTTTAAAATGATCAGCAATAGACTGATGTATATACACACTGAAGAAGATCACGAAATTTATATTCTCTTTTTGTGAAAAATGATAAGGCAAAATGCAGAAACATTGAATAGGGTAAAATGTAAAGGAAAAGAAATGAAAGGAGGATTTTGATTGGCTGATTTATGACGTCACTGGTGGTGCTATGAAGTGAACATGTAGTGTTAATAACAGTAGTTACTATCCTTACAGATTGTATCAAAAGATTATTTTTAAGAAATATTTATAAGTTTTGTGTGTAACAAGATTCAAGATTCAAAAAATCATTCCTAGACGAAATGATTTTTGTTTTAATAAATATTGAAAAAGAAATTTATTGGATAAAAGAAAATAATATTTCTCTTGAAAATTAAAAACAAATTATAATATTTGTTTAAGCAATCAGTTTCAAATGAATTAATAAAATCTTATTTCTAAAATATACTTTTGGTATTTCATTGACTTATTAAAAAAAAGTTTTCTACTAGATTTCTATAGAAAATTTAATTTTACCAATTTTTATGTTATAGAATTTATAATCTATAATATAAATAATTTCAACACTTTCAAAGTTTTCTAAGGCATAAATATATGTGGAAGAAAATAATTTTATGCCTTGCTAATAATGTCCTCACCATAATGCCCTTGTTAAGGAATATTTAATTTTTCATCAGTCACTCTGACGTGTTAGATTTGCAGCAAGTTCAGCATTACCCAGGTGAGGCCATGAGAGGTTTTTACCTTTACAGGGAAACGAAGCAAGCACAACTAAATGTTTTACCAAAAGAAATCGGTCAATTATTAGATATTATTATTTTATATCAATTAAGATCAAATTAAATCAAAATAAATAACAATGTTACAATATTTATTAAAACCATCATCGTTGATGTAGTCATCATTGTTGTCATCTTCATCATTGTTAAAGTAATCATCATTTAAAATTTATTTAAAAGGGAATTCATTTTCATGTAGAAAAACCTCCTAAAATTAATAATTTTTTCAGAAATAATACTGAAAAAAATTGAATTAGGATTTATAATAAACACATGTTTTATTTTTTAAGTACATCAGAAAATCAATATCACCTCATAATTTTTTTATTATTTTAAAAGTATTCAAATGTCAGTCTTCTCATAATTTTTTTAATTTTCTAATCGTGAAAACATTCTTCCTTACACTGCGAGCTAAAAGAATATGGTTTGATTCTGATCATGATCATGAGATCAATATTTTCATAATTCTTTTATTATTTTAAGAAGTATTCAAATGCCAGAAAAACATTCTTCCCTTACACTGCTGCATGCGAGCTAAAAAGAAATGGTTTAATTCCAGAAAGAAAACCATCAAAAATCATGAAGATCAATATTTTCTCATAATTCTTTTATTATTTTAAAAGTATTCAAATGCCAGTCTTCCCATAATTTTTAATTTTCTCATCATGAAAACATTCTTCCTTACACTGCTGCATGTGAGCTAAAAGAAATGGTTTAATTCCAGAAAGAAAAACCATCAAAGTCATGATCATGAGATCAATATTATCTCATAATTTTTTATTATTTTAAAAAGTATTCAAATTCCAGTCTTCCCATAATTTTTAATTTTCTCATCATAAAAACATTCTTCCTTACACTGCTGCATGCGAGCTAAAAGATATGATTCATTTTCAGAAAAAAACCATCAAAAAATTCGTTGATAAAAGTATGTTGAATCGTTTTAACCTCTAGGATTAACCAAATTTGAACTGAAGACATTAAAATGATTTGTCTGAGTTTTGTGCAACGACAGCTGGTTTTATATTAACCATGAAGTCCGTCAAGCTTATTTTACGAATTTCATCCCAGCTGCTACCATGCGGAGTTAGCACTTTGTGATTGTTATAACAGAAGCAGTACATTATTTCACCAAATCAGCTTATGTGCTTCCATATGAATTCATTCGTGTTCGAAAACAAATAAACTGGTTACTTATTCAATGCAGAGATAAAGAGAGAGAGGGGGGAGGAATGCTATTTATTTCGATGAATCTTTACAGAATAAATACTTTGAACAAAAAACAACATCAACATTCATCGTCATCAGTGGCGCAACAGTCCCATGGTGGGTCAAGGCCTTCTGTCTATTGGCAGATTTCGAGTCAGGAGTTGTTATACTTTGACTGGGTATTATTGCCAGCCCTACTTCCAACACTGGGACGAAACGGTACCTACAGATAAAGGATTCTGAACCACTACAAACAATCATCGCACGCAGGGACTTCAAACCTGAAACCTGTGATATCGAGCGCCAGAGCGCTAGTCACTCGGCCATCGGACTCCACTATTAAGATTGCTACATGGGGCCTGAATGGCCGAGTGGCTAGCGCTCTGGCGCTCGGTACCACAGGTTTCGGGTTGGAATCTCGGAGGTGCCATGGATGTTTGTAGGGTTCGAATCCACTCTAAACCGTAGGTCCCGGTCCTAATAGGATCGTAGAGCGTTGCGGGGCATTGTTACTCCGCGTCCGTGGTTTATCTTCACGTTACAAGCGCCCCCTGGGTAATGCAAAGTGAGTAACGTCTGTGCAGCGCTTGCCTTAAGGCATCCAAGATCAAGCTGTCTAAGTGTTTGCCAGCTGCATTAGAATAAAAAACATTGGTACATAAAAATTTACCACTCCGCAATAAAAGAAATAGGAGTCAAAATTTCCAAATTGACAGTAAAAAGACAGGGAGCTGATTGGGCTCCCTGTTCGACATTTTGTTTTTCGAGAATTGATTTTTTATTTTTCATTCAGCATCTGTCTTTTGTGACATTTTCCTATTCGAAAATCGAAACACATGAATATTTTTTTTCTTTATGAAATAAATATTGATAGAAATCTTTTTTATGTTCTGGCAAATGGCAATAGACGTACCAGTTAGCGATTGAGAAGGAAACATTTCGAACCCTTTACACCCAGGCGGCAGAAATCGCTTTACGCAGAGTCAAGTTGCAATTCCTTCTACTAGATGGCGGTTTTGATTGTTTTTTCCAAGAAGGAAAGAAACTCGCAAATTACTATATATATATATATACAAATTTATATATATATATATATTTAGACTAAGAGACATAAGACAAGGGTACAATGGACCGTAATAAAAAAGGATTGTAATAATATATATGGGCCTGAATGGCCGAGTGGCTAGCGCTCTGGTGTCGGTACTAAAGGTTTCTGTTTCGAGTCCCGGTGGTGGCATGGATGTTTGTAGTGGTTCGGAATCCACTTTAAGTCGCAGGTCCCGGTCTCATATGACCGTTGGGCGTAGAGTCAACAACCCTACCCTGTAAAAAAAAACTTCTATTGTATTGAAATCTACCAGTAGGTAGACGGCCTTGGTCCACATTGGGCTGTTGCGCCACTGATGATGAAATAATATGTATACTTGTGTTTTTTACACACATTACACACTGTGTTATTTAACGTAATGAGAAAACTTTCAGCACTAAAACATACATTTTTATATACAGAGTAGTTATTAAAACATACATTTTTTATAGAAATTTACTGGGAAGTGACGCCTTGATACACGAGCACAAAAAGTGAAAAGAAAAAATTGTTTATTGACAGCATCATTGCAAAAGGCTTCTTTGATTCAAAGTTTGCAATAAATTATCAAAATTACCACCACCAGGACTTGAATAGCTGTGTGGCTAGCGCTCTGGCGCTCGGTACCACAGGTTTCGGGTTGAGTCCCGGCGGTGCCAAGAATGTTTGTAGTGGTTCGAATCCACTTTAAGCCGTAGGTCCCGGTCTCCTATGACTGTAACAGCGTCACGGAGCAAAAGTCAGACTTCTACCTACGGGTTCTTCATCACAACAGAAGCTGCCCGCTTCCCTCCATCCATGAGTAGATCACTCATGGGATGTCCGTAGCGCACTGCAGGACACTGAGGATTAATCGCAACACAACGACCACCAACAGTATTACATCCTTACGAAGGATTGATTTGTGAACAATTACAAAGATGCTAGGCATTTCGCAGCAGGTCAACTGGAGTTTCGTAAATGAAAACGTAGTTGCAAAACATAATAAGAATAAAATAGATTGTGCATCGGTGTTGCCAGTCAGAGGACTTGAAACTGTATGTATGAAACTTGTATCAATTGGCTATTGCGATAAATTTGTTTGAAAGTGAGTTCGTTCTTTAACGCGCCACTTCCGCCCATACATTCCTAAAAATGTTTTAGCAAACTTTACCATCTCTCCAAGTTTGTCCTATGACCGTTGAATGTTTTGTATATAATGCATATATGTATATATGCATTATAATTTTAAATATTTTATTTATATATTTAAATGTAACTTACCTAATATGCCCAATGGATAACTAATACGCATGTCACACATTACAAATAAATGGTACGCATTTATGCGTAATTTTATAAAGATTTTTACGTTCAATATGAATGCACAAAAGTTTTAAAATATTTTTAAACCTAAAACATTCATTAATCCATTAATAATTTATAGAGCAAAAATATATAAGATAGCAAAAAGATAAAAATAAATACTCATCATTTTTGTCCATGGCGAATCCTATTAACGGCCTCATATATTTATTTTTATGATTTAAATCATATAAACAAGCAATATAAAAAAAAGTTTTAAAGTCATTTCCCTGCTTTTTTCCCACTCTATTGCAGAAAAGTCCTTTATAAATAATTTTCATTCATTTTTTTTAAAGTTTATCTGGCGCCATCTATTGGTAGATATATGCGACTTAAATCTAAAAAAAAAAACTAAAAATTAATTAATTAAATTTAATTACCCAATGAATATTTGAAAAACTGTACTAACATCCAGTGTCATCCACTACAAGTTAAAAAAAAAAAAAATTGTATTTGAACTTGATTGGATAAATAACAAGTATTTTATGAACTTGATTGAAAAGATTTGAACAAGATATATATATATATATATATATAGGAGAGTGTGAGCTAATAGAAGGAATTGAATGAAGATAATTTTATGCCTCATGAACTAGGCCTTTACATATACAACAATGCAGTACAAATGTCCCATAAATATAAGGTTTATTAAAAATAACTTAGAGTTCATTTCAGGCGTTGCACATTGAGATTTGTGATAGGTCAATGCTTTAAAGGCTCGTTCCCACCGAGGCGAGAAACGTGAAGATTCAAGAGGCAAGCGACAAAATTTTTTTTCGATCCCTCCACAGCGAAACGTCAGAAATAGCATTACGCCTAGTGAAAACCGCTTCGAGTTGAAAGCTGGGCAACTCCAAGCGGCGGACTGCAAACCGGTTTCAGGCGACCGCGGTGAGGCTAGTGATTGGTCAAATTTTTTCGCTTGCATCTTCTCGCCTTGGTGAGCACGAGCCTTAACGCTTCGCCGCGTTACACTTTGGTGTAGGAAGCTTTAGTGTTGTCAGAAGATACTTTTGTAAATACGAAGTAGAAATCTGACATCTGAAGAAGGACGGCTGTGCTTTCCGGGAAGACGATCTTTTTGCTTCTGGGGAACTCTCGTCCCACCAAGGCGTGAAGCGTTGAAGATTCACGCGGTAGGCGAAAAGTTTTTTTTCGACCCCTTCACAGCGAAACGTCAGAAATAGCATTACGTCTTAGTGAAGTTCCGCTTCGAGTTGAAAGTGGGTGAACTCAAAGCGGTGCATTTCAAACCGGTTTCCTGCGAACGTAGTGAGGCTAGTGACAGGTCAATGCTTTTCGCTTAAGCACCTCACGCCTCGGTGGGAACGAGTCTTAAGGGGACCACCCAGCATTTTCTTATCGAAATATTTTTTTATTGTTATTAATTAATAAAATTTCGAATAATTGATTTTTTAATAAATTAATAATATAGTTATATTGCTTTTTTATCTAATCAATGGTCTTAAAGCTTAAGAAATTTCCCCACCACAAAACAGGAGATAGAGGTTGCTAAGCAACCAAGGTTCTCCATTAATCTGGCAAATCATCATTTTCTTATCGTATCGAAGAAACCCCGAAATCTCCCACCACGCAGTCAGACTCACGAGTCAAGATGCTGAACATCACATACGCCATCGAGTCTAATCGTCTTTTTGAAACAGTGTCTACAACAAAGCCGCTAGAGGATTGAATCTCTACTTAATGATCACCAGCACCGCAAGTTACTACCGAGCCACGAGTTAGGCTAAAGGCCTAAGTCACTGCATCTAAATATCGCCCCTTTAATTTTGAACGAATGCCCTGAATGATAACATCTGTTCACTGTCTTGTCACCCTAAGTGATTACTGTTCATTTTCTTTCACCCTTAGAGGACACACAAACTGTGATATCACAGTTTGTTTGTCCACCTATGCATTCCACAATTTGAACCCAAATTTCATCAAAATTATCAGGGATACTTTTAATTCAAGGCCTAGATCAAATGAAAAACAAGTAATATAAAAAAAAAAATTCTAAAAATTAAAGTCAATTCCTTTAGAATTGAGAACGCTCCCTATTTTATTATTACTCTATGCAAATAATGCCCCATTAATTCAAATTCTCCAATAATTTTTTAATCGAAGTAAGAACAAGTAATATTAAAAAAAAAATTTTTTAAGTCAATTCCTACTTTTTTTTTCACTCTATTGCAGAAAGTCCTTTATAAATAATTTTCATTCATTTTTTAAGTTTATCTGGCGCCATCTATTGGTAGATACATGCAACGTAAATCTAAAAAAAACTAAAATTAATTAATTAAATTTAATTACCGAATTAATATTTGTAGAAATTGTATTAACGTACAGTGTCATCCTACAAGTTAAAAAAATGTATTTGAACTGGTGTGGAGGAATAAAAAGTATTTTATGAACGATTGAAAATTTGAACAAGATATATAGAGGGAGAGTGTGAATTAATAGAAGGAATTGAATAAATTTCAAAATTGGATCAATATTCGTTAAAAATTGTTGTTACGCCAATTTGGCAATTTTTCGTAGTTGGCATTATTTTCTATGTTGTTGTGCTGCTATTTTCTATGCTGCTGTTTTTCTATGCTGTTGTGCTGCTATTTTCTATGCTGTTGTGCTGATATTTTCTATGCTGTTGTTTTTTTCATATTTTTTCTATTTTCTATGCTGTTCATAGACAGACTAACGTAAAATAAATAAGTATATAAAACATATTTACTGCTGAATTGCAACCACCTAAATTTTTGTTTTATAAATAAGAAAAATTTCCGTCGATATTTTAACTAATAAAAATTCTCTGTTTAAATCTAGAATCGGTGTACTTACGAAAAAGTCGCCAATAATGCTGCTCGAAATGTCTTATTAGATAGTTTTTGCATAACGTTTTTATCGTCCGGTATTTTTTCTCCCTGGCGCGCATGCTCATAGGAAATTGCGCATGCGTATTTGTAATAATGTTTTCTATGAGCATGCGCGCTAGGGAGAAAAAATACCGGACGATAAAAACGTTATGCAAAAACTCTCTATTCATTTCGTTAGGTTACTGTAATTCGATTTAAGGAATTGGTCACCGGTTGCTCGTAATTTGATAGGGGGAATTTAAAAGAAGTGGGAGTCTTTCTCAGCAAGGGGTTGGGAGAAAGAGTCATGTAAATTAAACTGATAAGTTATATTTTAATATCTTCTCTGCTCTTTAAAAATGTTGTCCTAATATGAAGAATAACGAAAGAATAATTTTTTTTTAAAAAGAATATTTTTTTTTTTAATTAAATAAAATATTTATTACACAGCATCCTTTTGTTAAAGCAAGGCATTATATTGCTATAATATTTTTAAAAACTATAGCACTTGAATTCAAATAAAATAAATGAATTTCTACTTTCTTTATCTGGTCAGTAGTCAAAAATTACAAAACATTTCATATTAATAATTTTAATTAAATAAAAAAAAATTTTTATTGCACTACTAAATGATACTAAATTTTTTTATATAATTTTTTTTTTTTTTTTTTTTTTTTTAAATAAAAATTTTTAAATGATACTAAAAATTTTTATTAAACATTAATGAATAGGAAATAACATGACAGCTCTTTTCGCATCTGACACCATTTTGATACTTTGCTTCTGGTTTTATTATCGCTTGCGTCTATTGTTTCCGTTTTCGATCGCTATTAGATGTTTTAGACTTATGATTACAGTTATTAATATGGTTAATATTTTTAATACGGTTTTTATATTAGAAATTCGAATTTCATAAAAAAAGTTCATAAGTTAATTATTGATGATGTCTACTAACTAATGGTGTTTCTTCTTTGATAGAAAATAATTAATAGGGTTTATTTTTTGAAGCCGGGCAACACCGGGTTAAATGTGCTCATCATCATCTTCATCATCCTCATTGGCACAGCAGCCCCCATTGTGGGCCAAGACCGTCTACCTACTGGCAGATAACGAGACGAGATGTTTTTCTTTTTCGGGGTAAATTTGTCAGCCCAACGCCCGACCGTCTACAGTCATATTAGACGGAAACAATGGTTTTAACGTGGTTTCCGAACCACTACAAACATCCATGGCACCACCGGGACTCGAACCCGAAACCTATGTCACCGAGCGTCAGAACTTTAAATGTGCTGCCTGGTATTAATCGAAATATTTTTATCTACATTTGCATTCTAATTTGGGGTCTGAATGGCCGAGTAGCTAGCGCTCTCGTACCACGGGTTTCGGGTTCGAATCCCAGCGGTGCCATGGATGTTTGTAGTGGTTCGAATCCACTTCAAACCGTAGGTCCCGGTCCTAATAGGATCATAGAGCCTATTAGGACCTTGCGGCGGGGGCATTGTTACTCCGCGTCCGTGGCTTATCTTCAAGTTACACGGGCCCCTGGGTAATGCAAAGTGAGTACCGTCTGTGCAGCGCTTGCCTTAAGGCATCCAAGTCCAAGCTGTCTAAGTGTTTGCCAGCTGCATTAGAACAAAAAAAAAACATTCTAATTTGCTTAGGAGTAAATTCATATCCCATACAATTATTAAAAAAAAATCAATTGAAATGAAATTTTAATTGCTGAAGAATATGTCATAAATCAACCAAATTTATCTACATCTGCACAGTAGTGAATTTACATCCGGTACAAAGGTTAACAACCTGTTCGTACGTATTGTCATGCTCAGATTGCGAAAAGTTAATGCGATTTCAAATTTGTGTATCTTTTTACTTTTAACGAACAATGAAAATATTTTTCATTAAAGTAAAAATGGTAAGAAAAAAAAATTGTGTTTTAATTTCCGTCTCCGGGTTGGTGAAAGTATAATTTTGTCATATGACATACATGCAGATTGTATTTCGTCGTTTTGATATACTAGCTAGCAGCTGGCTGATTTCTAGTAGCACGTTTATTTTGCATCCTGATTTGATGATTGATTGTTTTGGAGTTATGTGATTGTTTTTTATCAATATGTGTGTGTGTTTTGGAGTGAGCGGTCGTTCGTCGTCGTTTAGTTTTCATCCAATCTATTTATTGTGCTTTAGCTATCAGTTCTCGTTTCCACATTGTTTGAAGTAAGAAGTTTTCCATTTTGAAAACCAGGCAATGAATTTAATTTTTCTTTTTAAATTTAAATTGATGTTGAATACGAAAATTTATTTATTATTATTATTTTTTTAATTTTTGTTTTGCATATGTAAAATTTTGTATGAAAGATGCATTATAAAATTGATTAAACTATATTAGAAAAATACAGGTTTCGGGTTCGAGTCCCGGCGGTGCCATGGATGTTTGTAGTGGTTCGAATCCACATTAAACAGTAGGTCCCGGTCCTAATAGGATCGTAGAGCGTTGCGGGGGCAATGTTACCCGCATCCGTGGCTTATCTTCAAGTTACACGCGCCCCCTGGGTAATGCAAAGTGAGTAACATCTGAGCTGCGCTTGCCTTAAGACATACAAGACCAAGCTGTCTAAGTGTTTGCCAGCTGCATTAGAACAAAAAATATTAGAAAAATAATTTATTCTAACAAATTATTGATTAATTAATTAAATTATTTACTTAATATTTGCCTAATTAATTAAATTGAATTAATTAATTTATTTATTTGATTAATTTAATTATTTTTTATTAATTGTTTAATTATTTATCTAGCTTAATTAATTAATTAATTAAATTTTTAAAATAATTTATTGAAGATTTAAAATTTTTTTAAGAAATAATTACATTTTTTTTAAAACACTGAAAACGTTTTAATTGTTCGACGAGTCTCACTTTTTACTAAAATTGCAAAATATTTAAAACAGATAATCTTTTATTTCTTACAACATATCAGAGTTTATTAAAAACAGAAAATATGTAATGAAACTTTTTTTAAATGTTTATTTTTCTAGAAAATGAGTTTCACATCTTAAAAATACTTTACAAAATTAAGTCTCTTAAATTCAAAGAAAATAAATGGACTTCTACTTTATTTATCTGATCAGTAGCGAACAATTACGAACAAAATGTTATTGTGAATTTTAATTAAATAAAAAACTTATTTTTTACTGTAACCAGATGACACTAACAATTGTTTGTTAAAGAAACATGAATGGAAAATAACTTCAGAGCTCTTTTCGTAGTTGACACCATTTTGATACTTTGCTTCTGGTTTTATTATCGCTTGCGTCTATTGTTTCTGTTTTAGATCGGTATTAGAGGTTTTGGACTGATGTTGAAAGTTTTAATATTGTTTTAATGGTTACGGTTAAGTTATTAATGTGGATAATATAAATTTAAATAAATTTCATTAAAACATTTGCTGCCCGTTAATTATTGATGATGTCTACTAATTGCAGATATCTCTTCTTTGACAGAAAATAAATATTAAGTTTTATTTTTTGAAGTCGGGCAACACCGGGTTAAATGTGCTCATCATCATCATCATTGGCACAACAGCCCCTTTGTGTACCAAGGTCGTCTACCTACTGGCAGATAACGAGACGAGAGATGTTTTTCTTTTTACAACCGGGTAAACAATGGTTGTCCACTAAAACATCCTACGCCCAACCGTCTACAGCTAATATTCAGACGGAAATGCAATGGTTTAAAATGGATTCCGAACCACAGCACACAAAGTTCATCCACGGCACCGCCGTAGTGGTTCGAAAACCACGAAACCCCGTGGTACCAGAGCGCTAACAGCCATACCCTCGGCCATTCAGACCCCAAATTAGAATGCAAATGTAGATAAAATATTTCGATTTATACCAGGCAGCACATTTAAAACCTTGTCACCGAGCGTCAGAACTTTAAATGTGCTCCTGGTATAAATCGAAATATTTTATCTACATTTGCATTCTAATTTGGGGTCTGAATGGTCGAGTAGTTAGCCCTGGTACCACGGGTCCCGGTTCGAATCGTGCCGTGGATGTTTGTAGTGGTTCGAATCCACTTTAAATCGTAGGTTCCGGTCCTAATAGGATCGTAGAGCGTTGCGGGGGCATTGTTACTCCGCGTCCTTGGCTTATCTTCAAGTTACACGCGCCCCTCGGTATTGCGAAGTGAGTAATGTCTGTGCAGCGCTTGCCTTAAGGCATCCAAGACCAAGCTGTCTAAATGTTTGCCAGCTGCATTAGAGCAAAAAAAAAATTCTAATTTGCTTAGGAGTAAATTCATATCCCATACAATTATTCAAAAATCAATTCAAATGAAATTTTAATTGCTGAAGAATATGTCATGAATCAACCAAATTTATCTACATCTGCACAGTAGTGAATTTACATCCGGTACAGAGGTTAACAACCTGTTCGTACGTACTGTCCGGCTCAGATTGCGAAAGTTAATGCGATTTCAAATTTGTGTATCTTTTACTTTTAACGAACAATGAAAATATTTTTCATTAAAGTAAAAATGGTAAGAAAAAAAATATTGTGATTTAATTTCCGTCTCCGGGTTGACGAAAGTATAATTGTGTCATGTGACATACATGCAGATTGCATTTCGTCGTTTTAATACACTAGCTAGCAGCTGGCCGATTCCTAGTAGCACGTTTATTTTGCATCCTGATTTGATGATTGATTGTTTTGGAGTTATGTGATTGTTTTTTTATCAATATGTGTGTGTTTTGTAGTGAGCGGTCGTTCGCCGTCGTTTAGTTTTCATTCAATCTGTTTATTGTGTTTAACTATGAAGTCTCGTTTCTTCATTCTTTGAAGTAAGAAGTTTCTCCATTTTGAAAACCAGGCAATGAATTCTGTTTTTCTTTTTTTAAAATGTAAAATGATATGACACGAAATTTTGTTTATTAATATAATTTATAAATTTTGTATAAAAAAGCATTATGATACTGATTACATTAAATTAGAAAATGATCGATTGTTTTGGATTTATGTGATTGTTTTTTTTTTTATCAATTTGTGTGTGTTTTGTAGTGAATAGTCGTTCGTAATCGTTTAGTTTTTATACAATCAGTTTATTGTGCTTTAGCTAACAATTCTCATTTCTTCATTGTTTGAAGTAAGTTTCTCCATTTTGAAAACCAGGCAATGAATTCAATTTATCTTTTTAAAATTTAAAATGTGTCAAGCACGAAAATTTATTAATTATTATTAATATTTGAATTTCGTACATATGTAAAATTTTTTTTTATAAAAGATGAATCATAATATTGATTAAATTAAATTAGGAAAAATAATTTATTCTAATAAAATTAATCAATTAATTAATTAAAGTAATGTTATTTGATTAATTAATTAATAAAAATTAATCAATTAATTAATTAAAGTAATGTTATTTGATTAATTAATTTACTTATTTTCTTGCTTAATTAATTAAATTAATTGATCGAATTAATTAATCAATTAATCCTAATAAATAATTAAAACGTATTAAATAATTAATTACATTAATCAAAATAAATAGATGCATAAATAAATTTATTTGATTATTTTACTTATTTACTTAATTATTTACCTAATTAATTAATAAAATTTTTAAATATAATTTATTTTAGATTTTAAAATTTTTTAAAAAAATAATTAAGTTTTTAAAAAAACAAAACAAAAAACATTTTAATTATTCCATGAATCACAATTTTTACTAAAATTGCAAAATATTTTAAGCAGATAAACTTGTTATTTGTTATAACATATCAAAGTTTATTAAAATGGTAAAATATGTAATGAAACTTTTTAAAATGTTTTTTTTTTTAAAAAAAAGTGTTTTCTCACTTTAAAAATATTTTTAAAAATTAAGTCAATCAGATTAAAAAAAAAAAGAATACTCAGTTTTTTACAAATGGTATTTTTAATTAATGAAATTAAATATTTTATTAAAATGTTTTTAAAGAAAAGAAACTCTTAAGACATTTTAAAATTAATATATATATATGTATATTAAAAGTTAAAATAAATAAATAATTTTATTTTAATATTTAATCAATCAAAAAACTCTTTATATACAATTTCATATTTGTATAAAAAATTTTTTAAAGTTAAATGTTAGTGTCAAATGTCCTCTTAAATAAAAGAAACCATTGATTTTTAAAAACTTAACTTTATTTCAGATCCATATGACTCCAAATTTCAAAAACATTTTCTAAGCATAAGCTTTCTACATCATCGTTAACTCCTGACCTTGTGAAGTGACCTTGACCCAGTGAATGCTGGTAGGGGGAAAAATGGAAACTCTCTTCTTTTGTAAAATATTTTTTTTTTTTCTCTGAATTGCATTTAATTTATCAATTTTATTAATTAATCTTTTATTAATAAAATTGATTTTAATTATTTTTAAATAATTAATTATTATTATTATCATGTGTGAACATGATGTTGTCCTGGTTAGGGGTCCGTGACGTTATCCGAAAAAGAGGGCCAAGCAAATAAAACTCCATTCCAAATTTTGGCAGAAAATGGTAGTTTGGACCCCTTAACTCTTGAAATGATTCATGAATAACGTTAATCTTTATGAATTTTCTGGAGAATTTGACTTTTCTTTTTGAAGTGTTTTGTAGTATGGTTTGAATAACGTTTCATATTTAGGGTTGGGATTTTAAGCATATGTATTTCCAGTGGCTATAAGTACTCGTAGTGTATTAATCAATTCCTTCTTTTTGTAGTTTCATATTTATCACTTTCGGCATTTCCCCATGCCTATTGAGCTGTATAGTGCTTCTTATTGTATTTCGAATACTTCTTTCTCCATTTATGCCTAGAATTTTCAAACTTATATAAATTGTTTTGGCTATTGAATGCGATAATGTTTCTTGTAGGATTGGGAATACTTCATTCTTCATTTACGACTACATTTATCTTACTTTTGAATATTTTTTAGAGATCTATTCAACATTGCTATATAATGTGGCTATTGAATTTGTCCATTATTGTAGTATTCCAATCAATTGCTTCAAATATCTCTTCCATTATTAAACATTGGCATATTCCTGAGTTTATTCATCCTTTCGCGAATGTTACACATGATAAGTTGAAATTTGCCGAGCACATTTCAGCATTTTCTTTTCCTTTTTTTCAATTCCTACTCTCCTAGTTCCACTCTCCCTATATATATTTTGTTCAAATTTTCAATCGTTAATAAAATACTTTTTAATCAACCATTCAAGCTCAAATAAATTTTTTTGAACTTGCAGTGGATGACACTGGATGTTAATACAGTTTTTTTCAAATATTAATTAATTAATTAAATTAAATTAATTAATTTTAGTTTTTTTTAGATTAAAAGTTGCATGTATCTTATAATAGATTGCGTTAGATGTAAAAGGAAAATTTCTACTTTATTTGTATAGGATTTTTCTGCAATATAGTGAAAAAAAAAAGTAGGAATTGACTTTAATTTTTTTTATATTACTTGTTAATTTTATCTTCAAATGTTAGATTCGTTCATACTCTGCCTTTTTTTTTTCAAATGTGGTTTAATGAAATTGGAGGTTAAGAACTCTTAGTTTCGTTCATGCTTGTGACCCAATACTTTTTTGTCTCCAAGTGTTTGTCTAAAAAGAAGACTTTTTATGTGCATTTCGGACATTTTTCCTCTTCAAATGTGGTATAAAGAGACTCAAAGTTTAAGCTCTCGTATGCTCGTTCATGTGCGGCTCGAGATTTTTTTTTTTTTGTGTTCAAGTAAGTGAGCAAGGAAAACTTTATCATGTGAGTCCCAAAATATTTTCCCCCTTCAAAACGTTGCCTAATGAAGCAAATATATTAAGTATCCTTAGATTCGTTCATACTCTATCCGAGACATTTTTTTTTTTTTTTTTCAAATGTCGTCTAATGAAACTAGAGGTTAAGAACTCATGGTCTCGTTCACGTGCGGCTCTTGTGCGTCCTATGACATGTTCCTCTTCAAATGCGGTCTAAGGAAAAATGTTTTTAAGCACCCTTAGATTTATGCTGGGCCCGAATTATCAGACCGGGACATTGCAAATGTTGTGTAATGAAGATAATAAGCAAAAATATTATTTATAATATTATCTTGACTCTTAGACTTGTTCAACTTTTTTTTTTCAAAGAAGCTCAGAAAAATATTTTTGTTTTCAAAAATTCATGTTTCGGCTTTCAGACTGTTGATGTGCGTTCCGAACTTTTTTTCCCTCTTCCAATGTGGTCTAAAATTGTGAAGTTAAGCACTCTTACATCGTTCAAGAATATTTCGAAGAATTCAGATGCGCGCCCAATGAAGACTTTTTCACGCGCATAACGAGTTATTTTCCCATTTTAATATTGTCTAAGGAAATTAAGAGTTTAAGGATTCTTAGGCTCTTTCATGTGAGGTCGGACATTTTTTCTGTAAATGCTCTACTAAAGTAAAAAGAGTTAAACACCCTTATTGTGTGCGGCTGGATCGTTATTTTCATATACAGTCCAAAGAAACTAAAAAGTTAAGCACTCTTTCGTGTGTTGTCTGAGACATTTTTTTCTGCAAATGTGGAACTAAGAAGTTAAGTGCATATTTGTGGACACTTTCATACGTGGTCTGCGACTTTTATTCTCCTAATATGGTCTTATAAATATGGTATAAATTAATACTTTTTTGTTAACGAATTATTTATTTTAGAAACTAAGGTTTAACAGCATAACGACTTTATTCCATTTTGATTCAAATGAATCATCATCGAATCCTTTACTATAAATCGCAACGACAGAACTTTCTTTTACGCAGAATAGGGCAATATAAAATAAACCTCTTTCAAAATAAATTTTCGGCTCAATTTTCAGAACAGATAAATAAACACCTTTTTTGACCAGCGAGCTTCTCACGCCAAATGACCTTCAACGAAACCGGCAAGTTCAAACTGGCACCATCGCAAACTGGTTAGAGCAGAAAGATGCTCCCAGCTTCGCTTTAAAAACATCGTTGTGCAATCATTATGAATTCCGCTTCTGTTGATTCGGTTTTTTATTTTCTCATTAAAAACGTTTCTGTTGTTCGATTTCGTTTTTCTTTCTGTTTTGTTGAAGAGTTTTCTTTAATCGCTTCTGCTCGATTCGGAGTTCGTTTCTTTTTTATTTTTATTTTCAGCAAAACGCTGCAGCATTTGTTTCGAATAACCTGCGAATGTTGTTGACTTCATTGAATTTCCCTTTGTTCGTTTAATACTTTAAAAAGCTGCCGGCGCTAATGATTTTTGCGAATTCGTCCTCAAAGAGAACTTGGTTGGTAAGGTGACTTCATGTTTTATGCTTTCTTAGATTGTAAAAGTTTTTATGTCCAATGTTGTTGCTGTTTACGATTGTTAATTAGTTAATATTGGGAAAAAAAAAACCTAAAATGACATTTTCCTGGAATATTCTTTTGTTATGCAAATATGGGGGCTTGATGACCGAGTGACTACCGCTCTGGTGTTCGATTCCACAGGTTTCGGGTTCGAGTCGTGGCAATGTCATGGATGTGTGTAGTGGTTCGGAATCCACTTTAAACCGTTGGTCCCGGACTAATAGAATGGTAGAGCGTTATGGGGTAGTGTTACTCGCGTTCGTAGCATATCTTCAATCTAAACGTACTCACTGGGTAGTGCTAAGTAATCGTCAATGCAGCCCACACGACATGCTTTTTCCAAGGCTAGTTTGTATTGGGCTGTTTGCAGGGAAATGGTCAATGTTTCCACAGCTTTCGAGTTCGAGTCCCGGCGGTGTCATGGATGTTTGTAGTGGTTCGGAATCCACTTTAAAACGTATATCCCGTTCTTATATGACTACTACTACTACTACTACTACTACTACTACTACTATACCACACCACATCACTGCCAAGAATAGAGTTCCCCCTTTACAGTTTGAGAATGATGTGAGAAGTCTGATTGGGGCTCCGTGACTCTCTTACAGTTATATGAGACCGGGACCTGTGGCTTAAAGCGGATTCGGAACCACTACAAAACATCTATGGCACCACCGGGATTCGAACCCAAAGCTTGTGGCCCCGAGTACCAGAACACTAGACATTCGACCATTCAAATCGCGGTCTAATGTGATTGTAGAGCATTGGGCGTCGGGCTGACAGCCTTACCCTATAAAATGAAAAGCCTCCCCTGTCTCGAAATCTGCCAGTAGACAAACCATTGGCCTACCATAAGCTGTTGTTGGCCATTGATGCTGATGCAAATATGATTAAGAAACAAAGGAGCATTACAGCAAAAAACAGATATATATTATGAAAGTTAAAAAAATTATTTAATAATATTATATTTTTTGAAGAAGCGAAAATTTTCTATTAAAACAATTATATGGCCAAAAGTAAAGCGTGTAACGTTATGTTTTATCATCGTTAAATTTTAAAATTTTTGACATAATTTGAAATCTATATTTTTAAGAAAGGTAAAATATCTTTTAACCATAACATTTCTACTTTCTTATTGCGCAACAGAGCCATGGTGGGTCAAGCCCCGAAATCTGTGGAAACAAAGGACTCGATCTCCGTGGACTCGAACCCGAAATCTGTGGCTCCAAATGCTAGTCACTAAACCATATAATAGTGCATGTAATGGCCTAATAAACATAACATACGTGCATTGATTATTCATCATATTAATTTATAATGAATGTAACATATGTACGTTACGTATTGATTGTACAGTCATAA